>JAUMJK010001356.1:0-159564 GCA_033558105.1 Coccyzus lansbergi
GCCACGCCCACTCGCCGGATTGGCCCCGCCCACACCCCAATATTATCGTAGGCCTCGCCCACGCACCCCGGCGGCCCCGCCCACGCACCCCGGCTCATCTGGCCCCGCCCACCCGCCCTGATTGACCCCGCCCCCGGGTCGCCCTCCCTGATTGGCCCCGCCCTATCAACATGGGCCCACACCCCAAATATTATCGTAGGCCCCGCCCACACACCCCCGGCTCATCTGGCCACGCCCACCTGCCCTGATGGACCCCGCCCCCGGGTCGCCCCCCTTGATTGGCCCCGCCCCGCCCCATGGCCCCGCCCACACCCCCTCGTCCGCCCGAACCTTATCCCCGTCCCCTCAGGGGCCCCCATTGTGGTTCCTCCATTGTGGTTCCCCCCCTTTCACTCACCCCTCAGCCCCAGATGCCCCCAGCACCCCCACCCTACCGTAGTGCCACCCTGCACCCCAGCTCCCCCTAGCACCCCTCAGCCGCAGATGCCCCCAGCACCCCCACCCCGCCACAGTGCAACCCTGCACCCCTAGCCCTCCCCACTCCTGGTTCCTGGAACCGACACTCCTATTTCTAAATTCATCCCACCCCTCCCGCCACTGGAAAGCTGTCCCCTGGACCCCAACATCACCATGTGCTCCTGATCCTACAGGGTTGGGGGAGAGTGGCTGGAAAGCTGCCTGGCGGAGAAAGACCTCGGGGTGCTGGGTAACAGCAACTGAATGTGAGCCAGCAGTGGCCCAGGTGGCCAAGAAGGTCAATGGCATCTTGGCTTGGGTCAGAAATGGTGTGATCAGTAGGTCCAGGGAGGTTCTTCTCCCTCTGTACTCGGCACAAGTGAGACTGTTCCTCAAATCCTGTGACCAGTTTTGAGCCCCTCAGTACACGAAGGACATTGAGGTCCTGAAGCGAGTCTAGAGAAGAGCAACGAAGCTGGGGAAGGGGCTGGAGAACAGAACCTATGAGGAACTGAGAGAGCTGGGGGTGTTTAGCCTGGAGAAGAGGAGTCCTGACCCCTGTCACTTGGGAGAAGAGTCCAGCTCCCTTGTTTCTACAACCTCCTTTATAGAAAGCAATGAGGTCTCCCCTCAGCCTCCTCTTCTCCAGGATAAACACCACCAGCTCCCTCTGCCGCTCCTCTTGTTCTCCAGCCCCTTCACCAGCTTCGTTGCTCTTCTGTGGACTCACTCCAGAACCTCAACATCCTTCTTGTGCTGAGGGGCCCAGAACTGACTCCAGGATTTGAGGAGCAGTCTCCAGCTCCCCCTACCCCAACAGCCCTGGAGGTGAAGCACAGCTGGTACCCACCTCTCTGGGCAGCCTGTTCCAGTGTCCAATGACCCTTTCCATGATTTTTTTTTTCCTAATGTCCAGCCTGAACCTCCCCTGGCAGAGCTTAAGGCTATTCCCTCTCGTCCTGTTCCCTGTCATTTGGGACAATAGTGGCCCCAGGGGCTCAGTCCCTGGGCTGGGATCTGCCCTGGCCTCGGGGCCCCACTGCCGCCGCCAATTAGGTTAATGGGGTTGGCACCGGCACCGGGGGTTGGGGACACACACACACGGTGGGGCGAGGGGCGAGCGAGCCCCCAGGCGGGTAGCGGAGCCCCCCGGGGCCTGTCCCCGAGGCTTAGCCGGGGCCGAGGCGCGATGAGACCCCCCCCGCCATGTCCCCGAGGCGGGGACGAGCCTTTCATCTGCAGCGAGGCTGTCGCAGTGCCAGCCGCGGCCTTTGATGTGCCTCTGAGGCGGCATTGTCCGTGCCCGCTGGCACCGTTGGGGACGGGGTGGGGGGTAGCGGCTCGGCCCAGGCTGCGGGCAAGGAGGCTCCCGTGGCACTAACGGGGGCTGCTCCCAAATGGGGACGGGGACACGGGCACCTCCTGCCCCTATGGTGTGGGCAGCCCCTAAGGGGTCTGTCCCCCGAAGGGGGGCACCCCCTGTTCCTAACGAAGACACAGATACCTTCTGCCCCGTAACGGTGGGGACACGGGCACAACCTGATCCCTAACAGGGAAAGAGATCATAGAATCATAGAACAACCAGGTTGGAAGGGACCCATTGGATCTTCTAGTCCAACCATTCCTATCTAACATTAAACCATGTCCCTCAGCACCTCATCCACTCGTGCCTTAAACATGTCCAGGGAAGGGGAATCAACCACCTCCCTGGGCAGCCTAGTCCAATGCCCAATGACCCTTTCTGTGAAAAACTTCTTCCTAATCTCCAGCCTAAATCTCCCCTGGCGGAGCTTGAGGCCGTTCCCTCTTGTCCTGTCCCCCCTCACTTGGGAGAAGAGCCCAACTCCCTCCTCTCTACAACCTCCTTTCAGGTACTTGTAGAGAGTAATGAGGTCTCCTCTCAGCCTCCTCTTCTCCAGGATAAACACCCCCAGCTCTCTCAGCCACTCCTCATAAGGCCTGTTCTCCAGCCCCTTCACCAGCTTCGTGGCTCTTCTCTGAACTCGCTCCAGAGCCTCAACATCCTTCTTGTGGTGAGGGGCCCACAACTGAACACAGGATTCAAGGAGTAGCCTCACCAGTGCTGAGTCCAGAGGGAGAATAACCTCCCTGGACCTGCTGGTCACACCAATTCTGATACAAGCCAGGATGCCACTGGCCTGTCAGATGGGGGCACAGGCACTCCCTGGATGGACATGGGGATGTGAACGCTCCCTGCTCCCTGTCAGGGACAGAGAACTGGGCACAGGCACCACCAGGCACCCAAATCACAGAATCGCTAGGTTGGAAATGATCCAATGGGTCATCGAGTCCAACCGTTCCTATCAACAGGGATGGGGGACATAGGCACCTCCTGCCCCTAAACCTGGTTGTTCTATGATTCTATGATTCTAAATAGTGTGAGCACTCTGTAAGGAGGAAAGAATCATAGAATCACCAGGTTGGAAGAGACCCACCGGATCATCGAGTCCAACCATTCAAGAAGAGGGCACAACCATACAAAGAGAAGAGGGCACAGACTCTCTCTGTCCCACAATGGATAGAAGTACGCAAGGACCCCCTGCAGGGACAGAGATGGGGGCACAGCCATCCCCTGCACCCCTACAGGGACAGAGAGGTCTGGGCATGGCCACATGCTGCTCCTTAACATGGACAGAAACAGGGGCATCCCTCCTGGATGGGACAACGTAGGGACAATGACAGACCAAACCGTAGACACTGGGGGGATCCCTCTAGCTGGGTGGGTGTGTGCGGCACCCCCTCTCCGAGGACAAAACCACCCTTCACCCCCAGGTAGGCTGCCCCAGCCCCTCCTGTACCCCCAGAGCACCCCTGGGATGGGGATGCAGATGGGAAAGACCCATCCTGGGGGCGAGGAGGGCGTCTGGGGGTGTCCCAGAGGTGGTGTCCCCCTTCCAGGCTGTCCCATTCAGCCAAGGCTGGCACAGACAGAGGGATCCCCCATCTCCAGAGAAGAGCGATGAAGCTGGTGAAGGGGCTGGAGAACAGGCCTTATGAGGAGCAGCTGAGAGAGCTGGGGGTGTTTAGCCTGGAGAAGAGGAGGCTGAGGGGAGACCTCATTGCTCTCTGCAGCTACCTGAAAGGAGGTTGTAGAGAGGAGGGAGCTGGGCTCTTCTCCCAAGTGACAGGGGACAGGACAAGAGGGAATGGCCTCAAGCTCTGCCAGGGGAGGTTTAGGCTGGAGATTAGGAGCAAGTTCTTCACACAGAGGGTCATTGGGCATTGGAATAGGCTGCCCAGGGAGGTGGTTGATTCCCCTTCCCTGGAGGTGTTTAAGGCACGGGTGGATGAGGTGCTGAGGGACTTGGTTTAGTGTTAGATAGGAATGGTTGGACTAGAAGATCCGATGGGTCCCTTCCAACCTGGTTGTTCTACGATTCTATGATTCGTGCGAGAGCGTGTGTGTCCCCCCCCCCCCACCTCTCCAACCCGCTTTTGAAGCCGCTGGCGGCTCTCCCAGGCCCGGCCAGGGCCCCCCGCGCCCCGCGGCGGCCGGTGCGTTCCCAGGCGCCCCCCCCCGAGGGCCGCCCCCCGCCCGGGCCCCGCAGGAGGGAGGGAGGCTTCGGCGTGAAAATGATCAAGGGCCGCGGGCAGCGGCGGAGAGCAGCGCCCCGTCTGATGCTGCCCGCCCGGAGGCCCCGTCGAACAAAGGCGGCATTGAAGCCCCGGGTGCGCATCCCCACCCCCCCCCCCCCGCCCCCCTCCGCCCCGCGCCCCCCGCCCCGAGCTGGCATCTTGGCGCGACATTAATGAACTGGCCTGTTTGTGCTCCCCCCGGCCCCTCTCTCTCCTCCCACCGCCCGGGGGGCACCGTATATAGCCGTCCCTCCTCGGCCGCCTCGGGTATTCCAGGGGCTCCCCCCCCCCCAAAAACACACACCCCAGCTTCTGCGGAGCCAGGAGGGAATAGGATGAGGGGTGTCCTGCTTGGCCTCTGCCTGGTCCCCCCGGTGCTGCTGCAGCTGGCACGGGGGGCTCCGCTGGGCCAGGGGCTCTACCCCATGCCGGCCAGCGTCCTGCAAGGTCAGTGGGGCACGGGGGCATCGTTACGGGCGGGCATGGCTGTGGACGGGGTGGCTGTGGGAGCCAGGACTCCCGGGCTCGCTCTCGGATAGGGAAGTGCAGTCAGGATGCCCCGGGCCCTGGCAAAGAGCCCCGTGCCCGCACTGCCTGGACTGGGTGGCAAATGTGGCCTGTGGCACTTGGGGACACCAGGGGCGCAGGGAGCGGTGGGTTCATGTCATAGAATCATAGAACAACCAGGTTGGAAGAGACCCATCGGATCATCGAGTCCAACCAATGTCCTGCAGCTACAACTTGCCCTCCTACCCAAGCGCCTGTGCCAGCCCCGGGGGACCCTCTGCCAGGGCACGGCCAGCAGGAGGAGAGCTGTGGGTAGGTAGAGGTGGGCAGGACTCCTGGGCTCGCTCTCGGATAGGGAAGTGCCATCAGGATGCCCCGAGCCCTGGCAAAGAACCCCGTGCCCGCACTGCCTGGACTGGGTGGCAAATGCGGCCTGTGGCACCTGGGGACACCAGGGGTGCAGGGAGCAGTGGGTTCATGTCATAGAATCATAGAACAACCAGGTTGGAAGAGACCCATCGGATCATTGAGTCCAACCAATGTCCTGCGGCTACAACTTGCCCTCCTGCCCAAGTGCCTGTGCCAGCCCCTGGGAACCCTCTGCCAGGACAGTTGTGGGTGGGTAGAGGTGGGCAGGACTATCAGCAGCCATGGGGATGCACATGCAGGGCACACACAGGAGTGCATGCACGTGGGCACACGCAGGGTTGTGCAGGCACAAGCTCATGGTGTGGGCACTGAGGTGCGTGCACTATAGCATCCGTGGGCACGGGTTGGGCTCGCTGCCTGCTGCGTGCCCACGTTTGCACACATCTGAGCTCGCAGGGTCTCTGTGTGCAGGGAGCACACACTGGCCCAGGCAAGCGTCCTCCCAACGCTATGAGCCCACGTGCCATCCCCGCGGTCGTACCTGTCACCTTAGGCAATGCCAACAAGTGACAGGCTGTGCCCGGCATGTCGTGGAGCTATAGGGGCACTGGTGCTGGGTGGGCCGGGGGGCAGCCCACGGTGGGGGCTGTGATGGGGATGAGCACCCTGCGTGTGTCTGGCAGCGCTGTCAAGCCGGGGGACGCTGGTGCTGGAGGCGGCACTGAGGAGCGCGCTGCTGGCGCTGGAGCGGGCGCTGGCGGAGCAGCAGCAGCAGCGGGGCGCCTGCGGTCTCTGTGCCCCCTGCCTCTTCCACCCCTGCGCTAACGTCACCGGCCACTGCCCACGTAAGTCATGGCTCCGGAGTCCCCATGAATCATAGAATCATAGAACAACCAGGTTGGAAGAGACCCATCGGATCACTGAGTCCAACCATTCCTATCGAACATTAAACCATGTCCATCAGGACCTCATCCAGCCGTCCCTTAAACACCTCCAGGGAAGGTGAATCAACCACCTCCCTGGGCAGCCTATTCCAATGCCCAATGATCCTTTTCATGAAAAACTTCTTCCTAATCTCTTACTTAAATCTCCCCTGGCGGAGCTTAGTCCTGTCCCCAGAAAATCCTACGCAAACAGAGCCCAGGGGCCCCACTCAAACACTGCCTGAGGCTCCTGCCCAAACCTGGGGTCCTTTTCCAAGGAGCACCCTATGCCCAGGGGACCCTAGAGGGACCTATGCCTGTAGACCCTACACAAATAATGCTTTGAATCATAGAATCATAGAACAACCAGGTTGGAAGAGACCCATCGGATCATCGAGTCCAACCATTCCTATCAAACACTAAACCATGTCCCTCAGCACCTCGTCCACCCATCCCTTAAATCCCTCCAGGGAAGGTGACTCAATCCCCTCCCTGGGCAGCCTCTGGGCTTTTCCTTTCTGGGAAAAATTTCTTCCTAATCTCCAGCACGACCCTCTCCTGGCGGAGCTTGAGGCCATTCCCTCTCATCCTGTTCCTTGGGAGAAGAGCCCAGCTCCCTCCTCTCCACAACCTCCTTTCAGGTAGTTGGAGAGAGAGCAATGAAGTCTCCCCTCAGCCTCCTCTTCTCCAGGCTAAACGGAGATAAGTCCCATCATATACATATATTTGGAGCTTTGGATCCCTATCCCCTAGAAAACCTACCAAAATGACACCCCAAAGCCCTATCTAAACTCTACCCACTATAGGCTTTACTGAAGCGGTGCCCGGATTCCCAAGCTTATCCCTGACCACCCCACCAAAACATCACCCAGAGACCCTCTGAGGCAGAGGTGGGCAGGAGGTATGAGGATACCTACTGCCCTGCTGTCCTTGCAGCACCGGCTGTGCCCCGCACCGTGTCCCCCAGCTGCCAGGACCTGCTGGATGCCCAGGCGCTGCCCGAGCTGCCCCAGCGCAACTGGGCCCTGAGCCAGGTTTGTGCCCCCTACCAGTACCTGTGCCCACCT
The DNA here is from genome assembly GCA_033558105.1 of Coccyzus lansbergi. Classification (NCBI taxonomy): domain Eukaryota; kingdom Metazoa; phylum Chordata; class Aves; order Cuculiformes; family Coccyzidae; genus Coccyzus; species Coccyzus lansbergi. The sequence continues at coordinate 6,920 of JAUMJK010001356.1, forward strand.
GAGGACTCCGAGCACACCTGCACCCTGCTCAGCGCCCGGCTCTGCCACCACCGCCTGCAGGAGTGCCGTGAGTGGGCACTCGCGTGGCCCTGGGCTCCTCCCAAAGAGGGGAGACCTAAAACACACGGGGCATCCCCAAAGGGCACCTGGGATTGCCTGGAGGGGATGCGGGACATTGAGGGTGACAGTGACACGGTGGGATGGGGTGGAATGGGGAAACAGGAGGTGGGGATATGGTAAGGTGACCTCTGGTGGGATGGGGAGACTGGAGGGATCTGGGGCAAGATGTGGAAATTTGGGGGATGGAAGTGTTGAGACCGATGGAGCAGACTAAGGGAACCAGACATTGAGGGGTGATGGAGAATCTGAGGTGGGAGAGGGGAGTGTAGGAGAATGGAGTAAGGAGGGCGACAGAGAGATTGGGGACACTGAGTCACGGGGGTGACAAGCGCTGCTATGGTGGGACAGGGATGTTTGTTCAGGGTGATGGGGAATCTTGGAACACCAAGAAGAGCTGGGAGGGAACTGGGGACATCAAGGTCATGGTGGTGAATTCAGCGGGAGGTGGGGGGAAAAGTCCCCACATACCGTGACAGCCTGTCCCCACAGGAGTGGCAGCTGTGGGTCCTGATGCAGATGTGGAGGCATCGATGCCAGGTGAGCTGAGGCAGCCCTGTGGTGCCCAAGTCACACCCCCCACCACACTGGTGGATGCCCCTAGCCCCCCAGCTGCCTGCTGGGCTGGGGGGCAGAGGTTAGCGTCGGCAGCTGCTGGGCCGCGGGGTGCCCCCAGCTCGCCGCCCGCTCGCCTCCGTGAGCACGATGAGGCTTGACAGCACGCCCGATGCTGCCTGACCCCCCTGGGGGCCACCCTCCGCCCCCTCCACCTGCCACGGCCATCCCGTGTCCACCCGGCAGAGGGGGCGTCTTAGAATCATAGAACAACCAGGTTGGAAGGGACCCATCGGATCATCCAGTCCAACCATTCCTATCTAACACTAAACCAAGTCCCTCAAGACCTCATCCACCCGTCCCTTAAACACCTCCAGGGAAGGGGAATCAACCCCCTCCCTGGGCAGCCTAGTCCAATGCCCAATGACCCTTTCTGTGAAAAACCTCCTCCTAATCTCTAGCCTAAATCTCCCCTGGTGGAGTTTGAGGCCATTCCCTCTTGTCCTGTCCCCTCTCACTTGGGAGAAGAGCCCAGCTCCCTCCTCTCTACAACCTCCTTTCAGGTAGTTGGAGAGAGTAATGAGGTCTCCTCTAAGCCTCCTCTTCTCCAGGATAAACAACCCCAGCTCTCTCAGCCGCTCCTCATAGGTTCTGTTCTCCAGCCCCTTCATCAGCCTTGTCGCTCTTCTCTGGACTTGCTCCAGAGCCTCAATATCCTTCTTGTGCTGAGGGGCCCACAACTGAACACAGGATTCAAGGAGCGGCCTCACCAGTGCTGAGTACAGAGGGAGAATCACCTCCCTGGCCCTGCTGGTCGCACCATTTCTGATCCAAGCCAGGATGCCATTGGCCTTCTTGGCCACCTGGGCACACTGCTGGCTCATGGTCAGTCAGCTGTCGACCAACACCCCCAGGTCCCTCTCCTCCTGGCAGTTTTCCAGCCAGGCTTCTCCCAGTCTGTAGTTCTGCATAGGGTTGTTGTGCCCCAAGTGCAGGACCCAGCATTTGTCTTGGCAGCAGGTCTGTGGGACTACCCCCTCTGACCCCAGCTTTGTCCCCCAGGGAGCTGCGGGCACCGTGGGGCTCTCCAGGCCAACGCCACAGCCCTCCGAGGAAGGATCACGGGTGGCAGCGTGGCCCCACGGGGAGCCTGGCCATGGCTGGTGTCGGTGTGGCTCCACGGGGAGATGATGTGTGGAGGGGTGCTGGTGGGACGCTCCTGGGTCCTCACCGCAGCCCACTGCTTCACTGGGTATGGTCGGGGGGACACATCAATGTAGGGACGCTGTCTCTGCAGATGGGGGGGTGGGGTGGCATTCCTCTCCACCCCTAACTTTTTGCCCCACCCCCCACCCCACCAGGAACAAGAACGAGCTGGCTTGGACAGTGGTGGTGGGTGACCACGAGCTGGGCAAGCCGGACACAGGCGAGCGGACAGTGCCCATCCGGCGCATCCTGCCTCATCCCAAGGTTGGTGGAAGTGGGCACGCCCCAGCCTCCTGCCACATGCTCTGGGACTCCCATTGATGCCACATGCACCCCCGTTCTTCCAGTTTAATCCCAAGACATTTCACGGGGACTTGGCGCTGCTGGAGCTGGCTGTGCCACTGGCCCCGTCACCCACCGTCAGCCCCATATGCCTACCCAGTGGCCCTGCGGAGCCCAGCCCTGGCACCACCTGCTACATAGCAGGCTGGGGGTCACTCTACGAAGGTAGGTGTCACTCCGAGTCCCATGGAGTCTATGGAGAATCTGCCTTGGTGCCCTCTCTGGTGCCCAGTGCTGATGCACCAGGCTAAGACAGAGGTTGCAAAAGAGAGGGAGGGGGGTGCCTGGACACAGGGAACCCTGTAACAGGTGCCTTGCCCGGCAGAGGGGCCAGCGGCTGACGTGGTGATGGAGGCGCGGGTGCCCTTGCTCAGTCAGGAGACGTGCCGGGGCGCCCTGGGCAGGGACCTGCTCACCAGCACCATGTTCTGTGCCGGCTACTTGTCTGGGGGCATTGACTCCTGCCAGGTAACGCCTGGGTTGAGGGTCTGCCAGACCCAAAACTCAAAAACCTCTCACGGCAAGCAGTGCTGGGCACACGCCACAGCCCATTAGCGCGGTCGGGGTCTCACCTCCAACCGAAGCATAGGCATCCCCCTCCAGGGCGACTCTGGGGGGCCGCTGGCATGCCAGGATCCGTCCTCGCACCGCTTTGTCCTCTACGGCATCACCTCATGGGGCGATGGCTGTGGTGAGAGGGGCAAACCAGGCGTCTACACCCGTGTCGCTGCCTTCGCAGACTGGCTCAACCTCCAGATGCACCGTGAGTGCCAATGCCCATGTTGGGGTCGGGGTGGAGGTAGCTGTGGGTGCTGGGATGCTGCAGGGGAAAGCTCAGCACCTCATGGCAGACCCGGTGCCCTCACAGCTGCCCCCGGCAGTCGGGAACCGAGCTGCTTTGACCTGCTGGCGTTGGCACAGCTGCCCCCCGAGCAGCAGCCACCTGAGCGCAGCCGCCTCTGCGCCTTCTACACCGGGTCCTGCCGGGCACCCCAGGGCCAGGCTGCCTGCGCTCGCCTGGCCGAGGAGACCTGCCGTGCCAGGACAAGACGATGCGGTGAGCCAGGGGGTCATGCTGGGCTGAGGGCACATGGAGGGACCCTGTTTCTGGTGTTTTGGGTCCAGTGCGGTGCCAGGAGCCAAGGCTCTCCTGCTGCACCTGCAGAGCTGCACGCTTATGCCCAGACCTTGTTGAATCTCCTGCGCCGGGCTGGGGACTTCATCCGAAACCAGTTCGACTTCTCCTTCCTCACCCGTGCCCTGCCCCAGCTCCTAGGCAAGATCTACGGGCATCTTTTCCCGCCTCGTGTCCGCAGGGATGTCCCAGGTACGCTCCTGGTTGGGCTACCCTGTGCCCTGTCGGTGGCTGGGGCACAGGCAGCTTGACCTGGCATCCCCGTGGGGCTCCCCTACCCCTCTTTGCTCCTGTCCCCTTCTTGTCCCCACAGGCCCTGCTGTGGCAGAGAACCAGCCCAGCCCCACAGCAAAGGGACCCCGGAGACACCCTAACAGGTAAGGCACGATGGGCCAAAGGGCACCAGAGGATAAAAGATTTGGAGATGAGATACAGTGACATGGCTTTTAGAAGCCTTAAGCCTTGGGGTCCTGCTCTTCTGCATCCAGGGCGCACCTGGAGGGAGGTGGATGTGGCCCCTGGGGTACCCAGGTCCCTCCAGGCCTCAGGGGTGCACAGGGCAGGGGGATGGGTGCTGCCGGGTGCCTCACTGAGCTCACCCCCACTGTGCTTGCAGGCAGGGGGCCAGGCAGCCACCGCCTTTCGCAGGGCTATTCAGGACCGTGGGGCCACAGCTACAGGACTGGGTGGAGGCACTGAGGACCATGATGGAGAGCAGCCCCCCAGCACCCACCTTAGACAGAGAGCAGCTCCCTGGGGAAACATGGCTCTTCTTGCAGGTATTTGGGGAGGGATGGGCAGGGGCGAGACCCTTCGCCTCTGGTGACAGCGCCAGCAGGGACCAAAGCCAAGTAGTCCCTCTGTTTCCCCTTCCCACATCCTTTGGCCCCATCATCACCTGTGTAGCCATGAAAGTGACATCTCCTGCTCTGCCACCACAGAGGGGTTATCTCACCTTCCCTGGAGGTGCATTTCAACCAGTGCAGTGTCAGCCGTGGGTCCAACCCCACAGACTAAGATCTGACCCAACACAGCCATAAAGACATCATATGTCTTTTGCTCCTCTAATCCTGTGTTCGGTTCTGGGCTCCTCACCACAAGAAGGATGTTGAGGCTCTGGACTGAGTCCAGAGAAGAGCAACAAAGCTGGTGAAGGGGCTGGAGAACAGGCCTTATGAGGAACGGCTGAGAGAGCTGGGGGTGTTTATCCTGGAGAAGAGGAGGCTGAGAGGAGACCTCGTTGCTCTCTCCTACTACCTGAAAGGAGGTTGTGGAGAGGAGGGAGCTGGGCTATTCTCCCAAGAGACAAGGGACAGGACAAGAGGGAATGGCCTCAAGCTCCACCAGGGGAGGTTTAGGCTGAACATCAGAAAAAATTTTTCATAGAACAGATCACTGGGGACTGGCAGAGACTGCCTATGGAGGTGGTTGAGTCACATTCCCTGGAGGCCCTGAGGGACATGGTTTAGTGATTGATGGGAATGGTTGGACTCGATGATCTGATGGGTCTTTTCTAACCTGGTGATTCCATGATCCTATGTGGCCCCAAAGCCCCATCTGACACTAGCCCAGCTATGCCCTGTGCTCGGCCACAGTGCTATGCCCATGGGTACCCTGTGGATGCCCCACTGCCCACTGTGTCCCCCTTCCCTTTAGCAGGACAAGGAGGTGGTGGAAGAACTGGTGGGACAAGGACGAGCCTTCCTCACCCAGCTGCAGAGAGAGCTGAACCTCGGCATCTCTCTTGAAGCCCTGGAACCACAACGGGCACCTGGAGGGCTGGCAGGGAACCCTTCACCAAGCTGTGAGTCCTGGGAGCCAGGCAACTGCAGCTGATGGGGCAGCAGAGTGTCTATCTGCTGGCAGGCTCCATGCCCGGGCAGTGCCCACCGGACACGTCCTCACCAGGTTTTTCATACTTTTCTCAGTGGTAGAGTCTGCACTGAGGGAGAAACGTGAGCTGAATCCCACAGAGTTGCCAGGGACGGAGGAGGAGGAGGAGGGAGGCACTGGCAGAGGTAAGTGTCCCGCAGCCCCCAGCCGCTGTGGGATGCCATGTGCCACCGTGGCAATGGCAGCAAGCCCAGCCTTGGCTTCACACCCCAGTCCCAGGGCTGGTTATCCCAAGTGACAGGGGACAGGGCAAGAGGGAATGACCTCAAGCTCCACCAGGGGAGATTTAGGCTGGAGATTAGGAGGAAGTTTTTCACACAGAGGGTCATTGGGCATTGGAATAGGCTGCCCAGGGACGTGGTTGATTCACCTTCCCTGGACGTGTTTAAGGGACGAGTAGATGAGGTCTTGAGGGACTTAGTTTAGTGTTTGATAGGAATGGTTGGACTAGAAGATCCCATGGGTCCCTTCCAACCTGGTTGTTCTATGATTCTATGATTCTATGCCGGTTGGACAGCCCTAGCCACATCCCTCTCCATCGGGACCCTCTGCCCCTGCTGTCCCAGGGTCCCCAAAGCATGGATTCTCCTCACTGGCATGGGAAGCAGCAGCATGAGGCCCCCAAAATCCATCCCTGATGTCTCCCCCCACCTCTCTCCTACCCATTCCAGGGGCTGCAGCCTGCCCCAGCCTCAACGAGTCAGCAGTGCGGGTGGGAGTGGTGCAGGAGCTCTATGCCTGGGTGCTGCGGGTGCCTGAGTCCCACCTGGCCATGACCTTCCAGGAGGTAAGCGTCCCATCCAGCTACTCCAAGCCCCCTACCCTGGCAGCGGCACCTCCCTAACCCATCACCATCCCGTTGTGCCCTTGGCTCACCTGGGATTCACAGTGTTGTCTTTTCCCCACAGATCCTGGTGGACTTGAGCTCCAAAAACTCCAAGGGGCTGTACCGGGCGCAGGTGCGGGCCACGGTGGGGGGCCGCCCCACAGCCTTCACTGGCCTTGTGGGGCTGGAGAGCGACTCGCTGGCCCGCAGCATGCCCGGCCTCGTGGCTCTGGCGCTGGAAGCACTGAAAACCTAATGGTGCCCACAGCACCCTGGGGCACTATGCCAGGATGGGGACAGAGCACTGGGGCAGGGGTCTCACATCCGTCAAACAGAGCTCTCTCCCCACCTCAGGCTCTTTCACCTTTTTCATCCCCAATTGTGCCTCACTTGCCCTCTTCTCATCAGCACTGCCTGACCTTCCCAGGGCAACAGGGAGCACCTGGAGCATCTCAGCTGAGGATCATGGCCCTCTTCTCTCCTGGGGGCCCCACCTTGTCACACCCACTCCCACCCCATTTTCCCCAGAGGCACCTGGGTTGTTATTTATTTGTACAGAGAAAGGTTTATTTTTCAATAAAGAAGGGCTCTATTTTCCTGTAGCTGGTGAGTGTGAGGCGGGTGCTGTGCCAGTGAGGCAGGTGCCTAGGTGGGGAATTCCAATGGGGTATATCCCATTGCTTCCCATCCTAAGGCTATGCCTGCATGCTGGTTCCTTCCCCTGGCACCGGTGCTGTGCCCAGCCTGGCACAGGCTCTCCCACCCCCATGCCCCTGTGGTTGGACACCTCTTCTGCCCATGGCCATGCCAGGTGCCACCCCATTGGGCACCTACATGAAACCTCCTGCTGGTGCAATAGCCAAATGTGCCCTGGGCCAGTGGCAAGTGCTGGTGCGGTGCCACCCTTGTGCTTGGGCATCGGTGAGAACCAACCCCTCCTGCTCCTGTGGAGCCACCTGCCCTTAGAATCATAGAATCATAGAATCACCAGGTTGGAAGAGACCCACTGGATCATCGAGTCCAACCATTCCTATCAAACACTAAACCATGTCCCTCAGGACCTCGACCACCCGTCCTTTAAACACCTCCAGGGAAGGGGAATCAACCACCTCCTTGGGTAGCCTATTCCAATACCCAATGACCCTTTCTGTGAAAAACTTCCTCCTAATCTCTAGCCTAAATCTCCCCTGGCAGAGCTTGAGGCCCTTCCCTCTCGTCCTGTCCTTGAGCAGCATCGCTGGGGCTGTTGAGCAGTGGGGAAGGGACCACTCCTCCCAGTGCCCCACAGTGTCCATGCTGGGGTGCCCAGGCGCAGGGTGATGGGCTGATACCTGTGGGGCCAGTGAGATCAGCTGTGCCTGCCCGTCTCCCCTTCTCCAGGCGCAGGAGGTGCCGGAAGAGGGGGTGGGAGCGGGTATGTGGTGCAGGCATCCTTCCCCTCCGGCACCTGGCACCATCCATCTCCTTCTCCGGCCAGCAGCCGGACGTCCGCTCGACCAGGCCAGGCAGGGAGACAGCCAGGGCCTGGCTCGGCACGAGGGCACCACGGGCACCACATGGGGGACCTGCCAGGGCGGCTGGCCCTGCTCGGGGCGCTGGTGATTTCAGGTGAGCAGGGTCCTGGGGTCTTGGGCATGGGGTTTCCCCATTGCTGGGAGGGTTCTGGGCCTCCTCGGTGGGGTCAGTGGGGAGTGACGGTGATAGGGTGCAAGCTGGACACAAGCGTCCCCAGGGCTGTATTTCAGATGTTTCCTGGCAAAGTCCCATCACTGAGCATCCCTTGTGCTTCTGTCCTGGCTGTACCACCCAGAGCCACATCCTTGCATGGGCTGTGTGTCTGTCTGTCCATGCACAGCGTGGCTGTGTCTGAGCGCACAGGGACACTGCATCTATGACCGTGTCCCTCTGTACGCACTGGGTCCATGTTCCCGTGTGCCTGTGTGAGTGCACCCCCCCCCCCCCTCTCTGCACAGTGCCACCCTGTCTGTACTCAATTGTCTCATGTCTGTCTGTCTCTGTGTGTGCTGGGTCTGCATCTGCATGTCCCTCTGTGTCCATGTCCTTGTCATGTGCTCATGTGCCCCCACAGCCTTTATCCACATGTCTGTGTGGCACAGACCTGCAGTGTCCTGGCCTGCTCCTCTCCACTCCGTCCTTACACCACTCTGCTCTCACCAAGTGTCCCTGCACAGTGACGCTGGCCCCACTAACCCCCTGCTCCTTCCCCTGACCCCACAACTCCCAGGTGGGCTCTGTGTGAACCAAGAGGAGAGGCTCATCCACTACCTCTTTGAGGAGAGCGACTACGACAAGGATGTGCGCCCTGTCATCAACAACGAGGACGTTGTGGATGTCTACCTGGCTCTCACCCTCTCCAACCTCATCTCCTTGGTAAGCCCTAGCAGGCAGTGCCCACTGTGGGATGGCACCAGCTGTGCTTCACCTCCAGGGCTGGTGGGGTAGGGGGAGCTGGAGACTGCTCCTCAAATCCTGTGTTCAGGTCTGGGCCCCTCACCACAAGAAGGATGTTGAGGCTCTGGAGTGAGTCCAGAGAAGAACAACAAAGCTGGGGAAGGAGCTGGAGAACAAGAGGAGCGGCAGAGAGAGCTGGGGGTGTTTAGCCTGGAGAAGAGGAGGCTGAGGGGAGACCTCATTGCTCTCTATAAAGGAGGTTGTAGAGAGGAGCGAGCTGGGCTCTTGTCCCAAGGGACAGGGGACAGGACAAGAGGGAATGGCCTCAAGCTCCGCCAGGGGAGGTTCAGGCTTGACATCAGGAAAAAATATTTCGTGGAAAGGATTACTGGGCTCTGGCAGAGGCTGCCTAGGGAGGTGGTTGATTCAACTTCCCTGGAGGTGTTTAAGGGACAGGTGGATGAGGTATTGAGTGACATGGTTTAGTGATTGATGGGAGTGGTTGGACTCCATGATCCAGTGGGTCCTTTCCATGATTCTGTGAGCCCTGCCTGGAGAGGGTTGGAGTCCTGGGCTAGGAGTACTGGCTGCAGGGCACGACCCTAACATCCCTCTGTCCCACACTGTTGTTGCAGAAAGAGGTGGACGAGACGCTCACCACCAACGTCTGGCTCGAGCATGTGAGTAGGAACAGGCACCATGGTGTCCATTGTGCTCCAAGGCACAGGCTATGGGGTGGCCAAGTGTGGTGTGGGTGTGACCTGGGGTTCCCTCACTCCAGGCCTGGACCGATTACCGCCTGCAGTGGAACAAGTCCGAGTTTGGGGACATTGAAGTGCTCCGCCTGCCATCAGACATGGTGTGGCTCCCTGAGATAGTCCTGGAGAACAAGTGAGCCATGCCTCAGTTTTAACTCCCAAACCCCTTGAGCTGTGCCCAGGGCCACTCGTCGGCCCCTTCATCACCACAGCTCTCTCTCTCTCTCTCTCTCTCTTGGTGCAGCAATGATGGGCTCTTCGAGGTTGCCTACTACTGCAACGTCCTTGTCCAAAACACAGGCTATGTCTCCTGGCTACCCCCTGCTATCTTCCGCAGTGCCTGTCCTGTCAACGTTGACTTCTTCCCCTTCGACTGGCAGAACTGCTCCCTCAAGTTCAGGTGCTCAGGGGGCTGACTGGGGCAGGGCAGGGACAGGGGGCACCCTGTCCCCTGACAGCATCCACTGCTGCCAGTACCTTCCTTTGCTGCTGGGGCGCAGCAAGGTGGGGGTTTTGCAGGTGACTCGATGACCTGAGGCCATGGTGCTGGAGGTCAGGGTGGGTGGGTGGGTACAAAGCAGCAGGCTCAGCCCCTTATCACCTGTCCTACCTGATCACGGGCCAGCTCGCTGGCGTACAGCGCCCTGGAGATCAACATGCACTTGAAGACAGAGAACGACCCAGACGTGGGCAAGGATTACCCAGTGGAGTGGATCATCATCGACCCTGAAGGCTTCACAGGTAACACTTGTGCTCTCTGCCATGTTCTGTGGCAGCAGAACAAGCTCTGTGGGGCTCGGAGGCATCCTGGCATTGGGGCATCGTAGAATCATAGAATCATAGAACAACCAGGTTGGAAGGGACCCATCGGATCTTCTAGTCCAACCATTCCTATCAAACACTAAACCAAGTCCCTCAAGACCTCATCTACCTGTGCCTTAAACACCTCCAGGGAAGGTGAATCAACCCCCTCCCTGGGCAGCCTATTCCAATGCCCAATGACCCTCTGTGTGAAGAACTTCCTCCTAATCTCCAGCCTAAGAGACAGTCCTGTACCTGGGGCTCTGGCAGCCCAGAACCCATCCCACTAGGCTTGGAGCTACCCAGACCCAGGGTGGGGAGACCAGGTGCTGGGAGTGCTGGTGAGGATGGGCATAGTGGGGACCAGCAGGTCCAGGGAGGTGATTCTCCCTCTGTACTCAGCACTGGTGAGGCCGCTCCTCGAATCCTGTGTTCAGTTGTGGGCCCCTCACCACAAGAAGGATGTTGAGGCTCTGGAGCGAGTCCAGAGAAGAGCGACCAGGTTGGTGAAGGGGCTAGAGAACAGGCCCTATGAGGAGCGGCTGAGAGAGCTGGGGGTGTTTATCCTGGAGAAGAGGAGGTTGACAGGAGACCTCATTGCTCTCTACAACTACCTGAAAGGAGGTTGTAGAGAGGAGGGAGCTGGGCTCTTCTCCCAAGTGACAGGACAAAGGGAAATGGCCTCAAGCTCCGCCAGGGGAGATTTAAACTGGAGATTAGGAGGAGGTTTTTCACAGAAAGGGTCATTGGGCATTGGAACAGGCTGCCCAGGGAGGTGGTTGATTCCCCTTCCCTGGAGGTGTTTAAGGGACAGGTGGATGGGGTCTTGAGGGACTTGGTTTAGTGTTAGATAGGAATAGTTGGACTAGAAGATCCGATGGGTCTCTTCCAACCTCGTGATTCTATGATTCTATGATTCTATGACCCTCCACGCCATGCACTGTCCCATGTGCCCCGACAGAGAACGGGGAATGGGAAATCATCCACCGCCCAGCCCGCAAGAACGTCTATCTTGACAAGCCCCTCGACACCAGCGAGCACCAGGACATCACCTTCTACCTCATCATCAAGCGCAAGCCGCTGTTCTATGTCATCAACATCGTCACACCCTGCATCCTCATTGCCTTCATGGCCATCCTCGTCTTCTACCTGCCTGCTGACAGTAAGTGAGCCCCGTGGCACCTGCGCCAGTGACGGGGACACCTCCGTTGCCCACTGCTGCACCAGGTCCCGGGATAAGGGACATCCTGGTACTAGGACAGTCCCACACAGGACACCACCATCCAGAGCCAGGCACCCTGGCAGGGCAACACTTCAGCACAGCACATCTGATGTGTGAACCTGGGATAACCCCATAATAGGAAACTCCACCTGGGGCACCTGAGCAATGGGACACTGGGAGGGAGAGCTAGGGCAGGGGTGCACACACAGCACTCAAGCTGGGGACAACGAGAGCAGCCACCAGCTCAAGAACCAAGAACCGAGCTCACCTGCTCTCCAGGTGGTGAGAAGATGACTCTGGTGATCTCGGTGCTCCTTGCCCAGTCCGTCTTCCTCCTGCTCATCTCCCAGCGCCTGCCTGCCACCTCCCATGCCATCCCGCTCATCGGCAAGTAAGTCCTGGACACTACCGGGCACAGGAGGGACACTGTAGGGTCCCTGGGTGCCAGAGGGTAGTTCTGCCTGTGCCCAGCCCCTGTAGCAATGCCAGTCCCGGGTCTGTGGCCCCCACAGGTACCTGCTATTCATCATGCTGCTGGTGACAGCCGTGGTGGTGATCTGCGTCGTGGTCCTCAACTTCCATTTCCGTACCCCCAGCACTCACGTCATGTCTGACTGGGTCAAGGAGGTGAGCAGGATGCTGGGCTGGGCGGCCCAATGGGTACAGAGGCAGAACTGTGACCCGTGGAGGGCACATGGGAGGTGGCTGATGGACTCGATAACTCCTCCTGTGCTCCAGGTTTTCCTGGAGAGCTTGCCCCGCCTGCTGGGTATGTCTCTGCCAGCCGAGAGCCCGGCGAGCACCCCGTGCATCCGACGCTGCAGCTCGGCTGGTTACATCGCCAAGGCAGAGGAGTACTTCAGCATCAAGTCCCGCAGCGAACTCATGTTCGAGAAGCAGTCGGAGCGGCATGGGCTGGCCAGCCGAGTCACCGCCCGTGAGCCACGACCCCTTCACAGGGACACGGGGGAGGATGGTGGAGCAGGGGGCTCTGGGGCTGAACCCATCTCACCACTCTTCTCGCCTCCAGGTTTGGCACCACCGGGCACAGATGCAAGTGAGGAACAGCATTACGAGCACATAAAACCCATCGTCGACGGCGCCAACTTCATTGTCAAGCACATGCGGGAGAAAAACAGTTACAATGAGGTGAGGTCTGGGGGACAGGGAGGAGCAGATTGAGCAACCTGTGCTGGCTGTGCCTCCCACTCTTTGGTTTCTGGCTTCCTCCCCAGGGGAAGGACAACTGGAACCACGTGGCCCGAACAATCGACCGCCTCTGCCTCTTTGTTGTCACCCCCACCCTGGTGGTGGCCACTCTGTGGATCTTCCTCATGGGCATCTACAACCACCCACCACCACTGCCCTTTGCTGGAGACCCTTATGACTACCAGGAAGAGAACAAGCGCTTCATCTAGGGTTGGGGAAGGGGCTGGAGTGGTTGTGTGCATGTGCCAGCTCCCTGCTCACTCACCATGGCCTGGGAAAATAAAGCTGGGTGCTTCTCACCATGAAGTGAGCAATGAAGCTGGTGAAGGGGCTGGAGAACAGGCCCTGTGAGGAGCGTCTGAGAGAGCTGGGGGGGTTTAGCCTAGAGAAGAGGAGGCCTCATTACTCTCTACAACTACCTGACAGGAGGTTGCGGAGAAGAGGGAGTTGGGCTCTTCTCCCAAGTGACAGGGGACAGGACAAGAGGGAATGGCCTCAAGCTCCACCAGGGGAGATTTAGGCTAGAGATTAGGAGGAGGTTTTTCATGGAAAGGGTCACTGGGCATTGGAATAGGCTGCCCAGGGAGGTGGTTGAGTCACCTTCCCTGGAGGAGTTTAAGGGACGGGTGGATGAGGTGCTGAGGGACATGGTTTAGTGTTTGATGGGAATGGTTGGACTCGATGATCCGATGGGTCTCTTCCAACCTGGTTGTTCTATGATTCTATGATTCTAAGTTCTTGAGCTGGTGGCTGCCCTCGGTTTCCCCAACTTGAGTGCTGTGTGCACGTGCCAGGGAATGGGTGCTGCCCACCCAGGGAATGGGCGCTGCTGGGTGTCCTGTGGCTGGAAGGGGTGTTTCCCAAAGGGACACGGTGCTACCAGGGACTGGGCACCGGGGACAGGATGGGGACCTCACCGTTTCCTATGGATCTACTGCAGGGGGCAGAGATGCCATCAATGCCCATGTCATCCCCGGTACCCGTGACCCTCCCAGCCAGACCCATAAGTCTGTTCTCCCTCCATCCCACCATGTCCAGCTGGCAGCAAAAGGACTATCTCCTTCCCTGGCTCCAGTGGGATGCCAGGGATCAGGTTTCAGAGGGTTGACGTCCCTCACCAGCAGTGTGGCCCAGGACAGCTGTCACATCCTCTCTGCTGAGCCAGGAATCTCATCCCCCCCACCCCACCCCCTCTCAGGCCTCTTACACAGAGTCTGGGCAGGATTCAGACCCCCAAGGCAGGCGTTGCTCCTCAGGGTGGTCCTATGGGACATGCCTGTCCCTTCCCTACAGCGCACAGCCACCCACGGCCTTGGGAATCATAGAATCATAGAATCATAGAACAACCAGGTTGGAAGGGACCCATCAGATCTTCTAGTCCAACCATTCCTATCAAACAGGGAGGAACCGGGGACCCCTTCTCCATAACTTGAAAAAGGGTCCAGACTTCTACTGTGAGGAGATGCATCCTTCTGCAGAGGGACATGGGGAAACTGAGGCACAGAGCATGCGGTTTGCCTCCAGCCCTAATTCCACTCACCCAGCACAAAGTGGCAGAGGAGCGAGCTGGCGTCACCCTGCTAGCAGAGGAATGCGGGTGGTCACCCGTCTCTTCCCAGCCCCCATGGCTGTCGGCAACAGCTGATAGTGGCAGGGGACAGCTGTCCCTTCCCACCAGCCACCAGAGCCAGAACATCGCAGTGCGGGCAGCCGAGCGGAGCCCCAGCGCCATGCGTTGCCTCGGCCTCCTCCTCGCTCTCTGCACCTTGGCAGGTAAGGGGGTGCCCACCCCGGGGGGTGGCACGAGGGGACACCCTGTCACTCCCCACAGTTGCCTTTGGATATTGTGCACTGTCACCCCAGGGTGTCCAGTGCCCCTTGCTCTTCCCTGGGAGGAGCAGGGTAGGGGATGTAGGGGGTATCGCACCACCTTTCGTGCTGCAACACCAATCATAGAATCATAGAACAACCAGGTTGGAAGGGACCCATCGGATCTTCTAGTCCAACCATTCCTATCAAACACTAAACCAAGTCCCTCAAGACAATACTGTAGTCAGCACCCCCAGCCCCGTGTCCGGTCACACACACGCTTGGGCATCCTCACCCACGCACACCCTGTGCCCCCCTCTCCCACGCCAGCAGGTCCCGGGGGCATCGGTGGCCCCACCGTCCCCACCCCGGGGTGCCCCTATCGCACCTGCCCTCCCCAGGTGTGGGCTGCAGGAACCAGGAGGAGAAGCTCTTCCAGGACCTCATGAGCAACTACAACCGCAACCTGCGCCCGGCCAAGGACAAGGATCAGATCATTGATGTCACCCTCAAGCTCACCCTCACCAACCTCATCTCCCTGGTGAGAGACACTCACCCTGGTCCTCATGGGAGGATGAGATTTGCCGTCACACTCAGGGGTGTGGGCAGAGGTGGGCAGGGCACTAAAGCCATCTCCCCCCTTCCTCCCTTGCCAGAACGAGCGGGAGGAGACCCTCACCACCAACGTCTGGATCGAGATGGTGAGACCTGTCACCTCCAGGCCATGCCTGCATCTCGGGGTGGCACCCCAAGAGGGGCTGGCACTGGAACCGGCACCTTTTGTGGGTGTCCCCAGCTGAGCCCATGTGGGGAGCTCCCACGTTCCCCTTCCCCAGGGAACACCGTGACCCTCCCCTCCAACCCTCTTCTCCTCTTCCACTAGCAATGGTCTGATTATCGCCTGCAGTGGGACCCTGAGAAATACGACAACATCCAGATGCTGCGGGTTCCCTCCACCATGGTCTGGTTGCCTGACATTGTCCTGGAAAACAAGTAGGTGGTGGCACAATGGGGACGTATCCCTGCACAGGGGGTGGCAGCTGCCCCTGGGAACAGTTTGGGGCTGAGCTCACCTTTTTTTTCTCTTAGCATTGATGGCACCTTTGAAATCACCCTCTACGCCAACGTGCTGGTGTCCCCTGACGGCAGCATCTACTGGTTGCCCCCAGCCATCTACCGCAGCGCCTGTGCCATCCACGTCACCTATTTCCCCTTCGACTGGCAGAACTGCACCATGGTCTTCCAGTGAGTATCAGCTGGGAACATGGCGGGTCCCCTTCCCTGGAGGTGTTTAAGGGATGGGTGGATGAGGTCTTGAGGGACTTGGTTTAGTGTTAGATAGGAATGGTTGGACTAGAAGATCCGATGGGTCCCTTCCAACCTGGTTGTTCTATGACTCTATGATTCTGTCGGGACACACTGGATTAGCCTGGGATGCCACCTCTACCCTGGGACAATGAGCCTCTGGGCAGAGAATTGCCACCTCCCTGTCCCCTCTCCCAACATCAGCGGTGGCAGGAGGCACCTTGTCCAAGCCAAGCGCCCCAAAGCAGAGCTGGCGGTGACCGATGTGACCTGGTGCCACGCTGGCACATTTTGCCCATCCGGCCTGCTGCGGGGCAGCTCGTGCCTCCCTGCCTTGTCCCCTCCCCAGGTCCCAGACCTACAGTGCCAACGAAATCAACCTGCTGCTCACCGTGGAGGAAGGTCAGACCATAGAGTGGATCTCCATCGACCCTGAGGCTTTCACAGGTAACTCCCCTGACACCCCTGAGGTGCAGGAGCATCCTGCGCGGGGGCACCCGGCAGGGCCTGGTGCTGCGCCAGGAGCTGCCATGAGAGAGGCTGTGAGGACTATTAGCAGCTCCTGCCATTACACGGGTACTTAAGTTATTAGTGGAAGCAGGAGTGTCGGAGAGATTTGTTTTTCTAACCTACCTGGCTCAGGGCTCTCAGCGCCTGGCAGCAGCTCCTGGAGAGCACCGCTCCCGGGAGCTCGATTGATGCTGGGAGAGGAGCTGTCACGGCCAAACGATGACGTTTTCCATCACATTTTAATTGCATATTGAAGGAACAAAATGCTTTTCGGGCAGGGAGATTTATTTTTTCATTACCGGCCTGAGCCGCGATCTTGATTGGGAAAAATCTATTGCTCCCGCAGACAGCGGGGGGGGGGAGAACAGCACGGTTTAAGGGACGGGTGGATGAAGTGCTGAGGGACATGGGTTAGTGATTTATGGGAATGGTTGGACTCGACGATCCAGTGGGTCTCTTCCAACCTGGTGATTCTATGATTCTATGATTCTATGATCACGCTCCACTTCCCCCGGCAGCGTCTGGGGAACAGGGAGACGGGGGGACCCCAGCCCCACATATCACATGTCCTGGGAGTCCCCAACAGGCTCAAGGTGCCTCCCCAGCCGCCTCCTCCAAGAGCTTTTAAGGGGATGGTGCCTGGCACCTCGCTCTCCAGTGACTCTTTGCCCACTGTGGGTGCCCCATGGGGTCCCCATCCTCTCCATGGTTGGGTTGGGGGTCTAGCAGCCTCCGTTCCCTCGGTGGGTTGGTGGGACTCACGTTCCACCACCGCACGGTAGAGAATGGCGAATGGGCCATCAAGCACCGCCCTGCTCGGAAGATCATCAACTCGGAGCAGTTCACACCCGACGACATCCAGTACCAGCAGGTCATCTTCTACCTCATCATCCAGCGCAAGCCGCTCTTCTACATCATCAACATCATCGTGCCCTGCGTCCTCATCTCTGCCATGGCTGTGCTGGTGTACTTTCTGCCTGCCAAAGGTACGTGCCGAGGGGCGCAGGGGTGTGCAGGGACAGGCAAAGTAGGGCTTATTGTCCCCCGGGGTGTTTGGGGACCACTGCCGCCTCCTCTCACCCACTCTTCTTGTGATATTTGCGGAGGGTGAATTTCCAGATATCCCGCGGTTAAAGCCTCACAGGCCAACCTCTGTCTTCCCTCCCCGTGACAGCGGGTGGGCAGAAATGCACTGTCTCCATCAACGTCCTCCTGGCCCAGACGGTCTTTCTTTTCCTCATCGCCCAGAAGGTGCCTGAGACCTCCCAAGCTGTGCCTCTCATTGGGAAGTAAGTGATGGATGGGGACAGGGGCGCCAGCTCCGATGTCACACTGCGCCGGATGGGTCTCTGGGTGCCCACAGGCAGGATGCTGGCACAGATACAACTCCTCACCCAGGCAGGGCTGGCACATGGTGGTGGAGTCACCTTCCCTGGAGGTGTTTAAGGGACGGGGGGACAAGGCGCTGAGGAGCATGGATTATCACAGAATCATAGAACAACCAGGTTGGAAGAGACCCATCGGATCATCGAGTCCAACCATTCCTATCAAACACTAAACCATGTCCCTCAGGACCTCATCTACCCATCCCTTAAACACCTCCAGGGAAGGTGAATCAACCGCCTCCCTGGGCAGCCTATTAGTGATTGATGGGAATGGTTGGACTCAATGATCCAGTGGGTCTTTTCCAACCTCGTGATTCTAAGGTTACCATGCACCCCCAACCCACTGGTGTTCCCTGATTTCCATCCCCAGAGGACACCAAGAAGGTCTTTATACACCCACAGCGTGTGACCCAGCAGCCCTCTGTGAGACTCTGTGCCCCCTCCCCAGGTACCTGACCTTCCTCATGGTGGTGACAGTGGTGATTGTGGTGAACGCTGTCATCGTCCTCAATGTCTCGCTCCGAACACCGAACACTCACTCCATGTCCCAGAGAGTGCGCCAGGTACCTTCAGTTGTTCTCCTACCCTTTATCCATGGGGAACGGGGGAGTGTTTGGGGAGCAAGTGCCTTAATGAGTGCAAGTCCTAGCAAAAGAGGGACTCACCAGATATTCGCAATGCTCAATGTGCCACCAACCTCTCCAAGCCACCACCAAGGACTGGGGAAGCAGCTGGTGACAACACACGCAGTGGTTGGACTCGATGATCCGATGGGTCTCTTCCAGCCTGGTGATTCTATGATTCTATGACATAAGGTTACCCCATGGGGATGCTGTAGGTGATGCAAGAGTACCCAAGTGCACCCACTGGGTGCCCTGGGGGGGTGGAGGGGTCAGGTTCCCACAGGTGACGCCGTGCCTAGGTGTTCCTGCACCTCCTGCCCCGCTACCTGGGCATGCACATGCCAGAGGAGACACCGGGGCCACCGCAAGCTTCCCGGAGACGCAGCTCCCTGGGGCTCATGGTGAAAGCTGATGAGTACATGCTCTGGAAAGCCCGGACCGAGCTGCTCTTTGAGAAGCAAAAGGAGAGGGATGGGCTGATGAAAACCGTGCTGGAGAAGATCGGTGAGCGCCCCAGTGCACCAGCAACTCCCTGCAAGGCTGGGCAATCCGCCAGGTGACCGAACACTCACCACTGCCTGCTGTGCCGGTTCTGCTGCCCATAGGACACAGCCTGGAGAGTGGCAGTGCCCAGGACTTCTGCCAGAGCCTGGAGGAGGCAGGACCCGATATCCGTGCCTGTGTGGATGCCTGCAACCACATTGCCAATGCCACGCGGGAGCAGAATGACTTCAGCAGCGTGAGTCGGGGCTGGGGCAGCGCAAGACCCATGTGGGGTCAGCCCTCATCCCTAACCACCCCCCTCCCTGTGCTGCTGGCAGGAGAGCGAAGAGTGGATCATGGTGGGACGGGTGATTGACCGCGTCTGCTTCTTCATCATGGCCTCCCTCTTCGTGTGCGGCACTGTCGGCATCTTCCTCATGGCTCATTTCAACCAGGCGCCCGCTCTGCCCTTCCCTGGGGACCCCAAGCAGTACCTGCCACAGTGATGCCCGTAGGTGCCTGCAGGCACCAGGGCCTCAGTGCCCCCAAACCAGCCTCCTCGGCTGAGAACCCTGCAAGCACAGCAGCTCCTGGGGCCAAGCATGGAGCTGGAGGAGGACTTGGGGTGGTGGGACTCTGGTGATGGGGAAGGGGGGGCGCATGGTGTGGCTGTGCTGTGCTGAATGTGGAAGTAAAGCCCCTGGCACTCATGGGAGCCTCCGTGGTATCATTGCTGCTTGCCCATCAATGGATTATCCTTTTTGAGCAGGCTGGATCCATCCAGCCAAGAGCTGGGACAGGCACAGTGCCCACCTGCCACCCCTGCAGGCTGCCCACACACCTCTAAGCCTTGTCCCACAGCCCACAAAGGTGCTTGAGACTTGAGACAAGGAACCGAGTCAGGCCAAATGGCCACACTGGCAGCCACAGCCGTGTTATCCCGCTGCAAATTCACAGCTTCAAGCATAGAGCAAACAGAGCCCCTGATATCCCTCATGATGTCAACGGCAGGAACTACAGACACAGCCTCTCCTCCCAGGGCAGCAACACAGCCACAGATGGGACTGGGAGCAGGCAATTTCTCCCTCCATTTATACCCAAGCTGAATTGCAGCTCCTGCTCCCTAGCAAGCAGCTAGAGGTGAGAACACCCTGGGCCACCAGACACCCAAACCCTCTCAGGGACAGTTGCCCCTGGCACCCACCCTACTATGAGCATCATTAGATAACTCCTGCAACCACCAGCCCTCCCTACCCCACTGGCTCATCCCTGTCAAGCACAACCCTTTCTCCCCATCTCAGCAACAACGCTTTCCCCTGTGCCCCTCACTGACCTCTGGGGCCCCTGTGGCTTTGTCCCTGCTGGCGGGGGAGGTAGGGAGGTCAGCCTGGGAAGGGCAGCAGGCAGCGTCTGCTCCTCTGGGGTCCAGCTCACGCCACCTGCACCCGGCTCCAGGATGTGCTGTGTCTCATCAGCCCTACTGTCCCAGCACCAGCTGCCTCTGCTGCTGGAAGAAAGCCAGATGTTGGACCAGGGGAGGTTTAAGCTGGACATTAAGAAAAAAAAATTCACAGAAAGGGTCATTGGGCACTGGCAGAGGCTGCCCAGGGAGGGGGTCGAGTCACCTTCCCTGGAGGTGTTTAAGGGACGGATGGATGAAGTGCTGAGGGACATGGTTTAGTGATTGATGGGAATGGTTGGACTCGATCCGGTGGGTCTCTTCCAACCTGGTGATTCTATGATTCTATGTTTACTGCCCACAACTGGCTCCTCGCACAGTCTGCCAGAGGTGAGGGCACTGTGGTCATTGATGAAGGAGGAAAACATTCAGCAGCCAAGACATCACCTTTTGGATGACTGCAGCCTGGTCATAGCCCAGAGCCAACCTCCAGCTGCGAAAGCCCAACACTCTCTGCAAGGTGACTTTTCCTGCCCCGGACCTGGGAGCTGCACGACGCCTCCAGCACTGAGACCAGGTGGATCTGTCTCTTCCAAGCTGCCCGGCTGAAGCGGACAAGGATGGGGCCCATCAATGCAGACAGAGGTGCCCAGATAAGCTAAACAAGCACTTGGCAAAGGGGGCAGCCCTGTGGCCATCACCTGGGTGAAGCAACCAGGTGCTGGGGCACGATACTCCTCCCAGCCATGGCCTTCTTGCTAGCAAGCGATGACACTGCACAACATTCCTGTCCCTGCCACTGATGTCCTCTCTCCAGCCCCACAGTGGCTGAAGGGACGTGCTACACTGGCTGAGTATTCCCAGCCGCAGGGAATTCCAGAGCCAGGAGCACCTGCAAGCTGCCCAAACCACATTACCAGGCTTGTTCCCAGGCCCTGGGTTCTCTCTCCCCAAGAAAGTGCAGAACTAGTGAACTCCAGTCTGTCTCTGCCTGGCCATTTCCCATTGATTCCAGGGTCTCCTTTGCCCTGCAAGAATAAAGGGATCTCTGAACAGGGTCAGCTGCTGTCACCCATTCCTACCCACCCTGCAGAGCTGCTGCTTCTTCCGGCTGAGCCAAGTCCCCAGCACGTCCATACAACATAACCAGAAAGAGATGAGCTCTTCCGGTCTGCCAAGAGCACAGAACTGAGACCATGCTCCTCACCATCCCTGAGCAGTGGTTTTACATGCCCTCCAAATGTCCCTGTGGTTTATCACCACACCAGAGACAAGGACAAAACCAAGAGCAGAAGCGCCGGTACCACAGGCCTTGGGCAGCAGATGCGTTTTGCCTAAACCAGTGGGAGACCACCTTGCAGGGAGGAGAGCAGTGAGAGGACACCCCAGAGTCCAGCATCAGGCCGACATGCCCACATCCCATCACAAAGCACTAAGAAGGGGCAACAAATCCCTCTAAACACTCACAACCTATTCACCTCCAAAACTGTGGAATCCTATCTGTCTGTGGGCAGGGAAAGAGATTTCCCTCACAGCTCCAGCTCCGAGATACTCCGTGCACCTCCACCACTGCTCTCTGAGCCCCACAGCACAGCCATAGCCACCCACAGCCCAGGAGTGTTCCATGGTCCAGCAGCCCCTGGGGAAAGAAAACCCCCGAGGCTGGACTACAGGGTTCAAAGGCGTTCAAAATTCTGCTGGTTTCCCTGAAGGTTGCTACACAGGGACTTGAATAAGTCTGAGGATGAACAAAGCCTGAAGGATGAGGAAAGTGGCAGTGACTCCTGGCAGATTCGGGACTCCTATGAGTCCAGTCTTGCTTCCCAAATGAAGAGGATCTGAAATCTTTCTCTAGGGCGTGACAGAGGCTCCTTCCCCTCCCAAACTACCCCATGGCTATTTTGTCAGTGCTCTTACTAGTGAGACACAGTAGACAACAACCCAAAGGCCGTACTAATACCTCAGCCTGGCTCCATCCCTCTCCAAGCCAAAGGCAGCACCAAACCTGCCGCTTGGCATTGATCAAACACCCCTTTCTCCTGACTTGAGGAAAAGCGGTAGCCTTAAAGAGGACAAACTCCACGCCTCAGCCATCTCACCCCCTTCTTCAAGGCTGAGCAAGAGGAACCAGAGTAGAGTTCCTCCAAATCTAAACCACAGCAGCAGCGGGAGGAGAGGAATAGCCCCTTCCAGGGGAGGGCTCTTCCCCAGCTCGCTCGCAAAGTGTATTTAAGGGCGAACACAGCAGGATTGCAGCATTTTCAGATTTAATAGCAAGCCTGTGCTCATCAGCACCAGCTTTGATGCAAGGTAGCAGAGGCGAGAAGTGGGTGAGTACATGAAATAGCAGAGGTGGACGCAACGCGCAGCTGGGCACAACAACAGGACTAAAGCCTTAAGTGATGTCATCTGCAAGAAGCTAAATGCAGTGTGGATAAAAGCAGCCTGCAGCTAGTATTTCAGCCTTGCCTTGCAAGGCTATTTTTGCTTAGATTGCCAAAATGTAATTACAACTAAATCCCCCCTAACAAATACTGGAGAGCAGCAGGGGAGAGTTGTATTTAAAAAGAATTTTAAGTAGCAGCCGTAGTAGTACCTGATCACAGCAGGGAAAACAAACTGCTGCTGGGAAAGAGCATTCGGTTGAAAGCTGATGGCAAACAAGTGGCAAGAGCAGGAATAGGACTGTGGGGTCTCAAGAAACACAGAGAAGGATGCTACGGCCCAGGGAACTGCTCTGCTCCCTGCCCAGTCAGGCACCATCAGGCACAAACTGCCCGACTGCAGGGAGCAGTGAGTCATTGCTGCCAGAGCATTGAATGTCTCCAGAGGCAGCTTAGGACCAACACTGTCAACACTGAAAACAAACCCTTTGGAAGACCAAACATTTCAGACTGTTTTCTCTGCCAGCCCTGCCTGCTTTCAGTATAAACTTCAATAATGACACAAGTCTTCTGCAACTGGAGTCAGGAGGCTGAAGGTCTCCCAGTCCCCAAAGGCGGCAATTGTCCCAGACATGGGCTGCTAGTTCTGGGGTTGCTACCAAATTGACCCAAGCAGCCCCTTCTCCCTGGGGACTGTGCAGAGCATGTAGGGCCGGAGACGTGCTCCATCTCTGCAGCCTCCCCTCCTGGGCCCAAGGCAAAGGTTCTATTAAAAATGACAGGCGGTTGTTTACTTCCCCTAGGAAAAGGCTGGAGCTGTTAATGAGTACAATTAGTGTTGTAGTCAAGCAGAATCAGAGGAAATAATTAGCTCCTATTGTTTTTGTGGCATCCAAATTGCGGCCACGCTGGCCTTCCAAGGAATAACCCCTCAGTGTAGCCTAACCCCGGGGGACAGGAGACAGGGGGTCTCCCTCACAGCCCCTTTCCTAGTCACAGCTCTCAAACAGTAGCCTGAGCCGTCACCCGCTTCTGCTAAACCCCCAGGAGGTCCCATTCCCCAGACACCCAGAGATAAGCAAACCTCCAGGTTCGCCAGAAGGTGCACACGCGGCCCCACACTCAGCCTTTCCCTGGACATAACAAAAGGAAGAGCTGCTGACTCTCCACTGAGACAGCCAGAGTGACACCAACCATCTCTTCCTCGTTTAAGGGAAGTTTGCATCCCTCTCCCCACCAAAAAGGACTGGATGCAAGGCGCTGCCAACCAGGATATACGAAGAAAGGGCAACGACAAAGCAAGATCATGGAATCACAGAATTATTAAGGTTGGAATAGACCTCCAAGATCATCAAGTGCAACCACCACAAACTTAGTTTAATAACTTGTGGTGCAACAGCACCACAGTTATTAAACTAAAGCTGCTGTGTCTACAAGCTTTTGAACACCTCCACAGAATCACAGAACGAGGCTGGAAGGGACCCATTGGATCTTCTAGTCCAACCATCCCTATCAAACACTAAAGCAAGTCCCTCAAGACCTCATCCACCCGTCCCTTAAACACCTCCAGGGAAGGTGAATCAACCACCTCCCTGGGCAGCCTAGTCCAATGCCCAATGACCCTCTGTGTGAAAAACTTCCTCCTAATCTCCAGCCTAAATCTACCCTGGTGGAGCTTGAGGCCATTCCCTCTTGTCCTGTCCCCTGGCACTTGGGAAAAGAGCCCAGCTCCCTCCTCTCTATAACCTCCTTTCAGGTAGTTGTAGAGAGTAATAAGGTCTCCTCTCAGCCTCCTCTTCTCCAGGATAAACAACCCCAGCTCTCTCAGACACTCCTCATAGGTCCTGTTCTCCAGCCCCTTCACCAGCTTCATCGCTCTTCTCTGGACTCGCTCCAGAGCCTAAACATCCCTCTTTGGTGAGGGGCCCAGAACTGAACACAGGATTCAAGGAGTGGTCTCACCAGTGCTGAGTCCAGAGGGAGAATCACCTCCCTGGACCTACTGGTCACACCATTTCTGATCCAAGCCAGGATGCCATTGGCCTTCTTGGCCACCTGGGCACACTGCTGGCTCATGGTCAGTCAGCTGTCGACCAACACCCCCAGGTCCCTCTCCTCCTGGCAGTTTTCCAGCCAGGTTTCTCCCAGTCTGTAGCTCTGCATAGGGTTGTTGTGCCCCAAGTGCAGGACCCGGCATTTGGCCGTGTTAAACTTCATGCCATTGGACACTGCCAAGCGCTCCAGCCTGTTCAGATCCCTTTGCAGAGCCTCCCTACCCTCCAGCAGATCGACACTTGCACACAGCTTAGTGTCATCTGCAAACTTGCTAAGGGTACCCTCAATGCCCTCATCCAGGTCATTGATGAAGACATTGAACAGGGCTGGACCCAGCACTGAGCCCTGGGAAACCCCACTTGTCACTGGCCTCCAGCTGGATTTAACACCATTTACTACCACTCTCTGTGCCCGGTCATCCAGCCAGTTTTCTGTCCAGGAAAGTGTGGCCTGTCCAGGCCAGAGGCTGACAGTTTCCGTAGCAGAATGCTGTGAGAAACTGTGTCAAAGGCTTTACTGAAGTCCAGGAAGATCACATCCATGATCACATCTACAAAAGAGAGACAGAGAGAAACAAAGAGACCCAATAATTTATTGGCAGAGCTGAAAGGGGGCATTTGAAAACCATAGGGCTGACTCTCTACTGGGAAGCTCCTCCCAGCCGCAGAGAGATTCATAATACTGGTATCCCTCAGCAAAAGGCTCTGACGTTGAGGCAGAATCCCAGAGATCCTGCATGCCATGTAGAGAAAGAGAGGAAAGTGCTGCAAGACGCGGCCCCGAGGGCACGCAGCTGATTGAAAGGTTGGCCTCCCGCCCCACTGCTAAAAAAAAGTTTGTGTATGACAAAATCAGCCTCTATTGTCACCGCTGCTGGAGGTCTTCAGATGGATCCTTCCTCCAAGGAGGAGTGCAAGAGAGTGGCCCATGAGTCCCTTCAGAGGTCGGAGGGCACTGGTGGAGACCTCTCGGTGCTTTCAACATGGAGAGAGGAGGTTAGTGCCAACTCTTGTTCTCACAATGTTATTTTTGTGTTTCGAAAGCTGGAATTATCCCTGGAAGACAGAGGTAATAAAGAGGTTAAAGGGGTGCATTCCTTCAGATCACGGTACCCACAACCCCACTCATTTCCACCCATCATGGTTCCCCATGTTGCCACCCCAGGATGTCACTCAAATCAATGCTCATCAAACCTCCTAAGCAGATCTGTTTTCTAACTAGAAACATTTCACCTAAGTCAGCCTGTTGCTCCAGAACCCTTGGAACAAAGGGATATCCTGGTTCATCGTTTTCTTTGGGAAAAGAATGTAATCTCCTGTAAGCAAAGCACATGATACACTCTGGAAACCACCCTGATAGATTCTAGTGTTTGAACAACTTGCAGGGATTCTGCTTGGACCATAAATATATCATCACTTCAACCTTCTTCTGCATTTATCCCTTGTATTTAGGCTGTTTTGGTTATGCTGCCAACAAGTTTAGATCTCTGGTGTCTCCTACTCTCCCACCTTAAAAGAATATCTACTGAAAAGGATGTTTTCCTCAAGTTTAAATGCAAGAGTTCCTTCAGCAGCTTTTACTCACAGAAGTACAGCTACAGGAGTCACAGGGGCTACTGACAAAGAAAGGACTGTTGGTCTACAACCTTAATTTGTACAGTCTCGCAGCACATCCATGTCAGTGCTTCCTGCTAGCCTGTGGGCAGCAGCAACAGGCAAAGCGTATTTATACGTTAATAGAAAGGTGGTGTGTTCTTTTAAACTCAAATGGAAATAAATGAGATCACATTTATTTTAAAAGGATAGATTTGGCAGCTCTTCCTGTAACGGGGACAGGGCAGTAAGCTGCCCAAACCAAACACCCAGGGATGCTCCAGCACATATCGCACCAAATCGGCAGAGCTGTGTTGAAGAGCAAAGGCAGCAGCTTCAGATACAAGGTGCTCTGCAGGGCTGTAAAATCCTGTGCGCTGCTGGGAGCTACACCATCACAGCACGGTACGAGTTGGAACACCTCCAGGAGGCAGTGGAGGAGCAGAAGGAAGTAAAAAAAAACACTCCAGTGAGTTAAACAAGTTATTTTGCTATGACATGACAGCAAATACCGTATTGGAGGCCACCTGCAGAAGACAGGGGTTTACCTTTGCACTTGCTAGCAAAGCAGGCTGTGCTGCCATTTGGGAAGGTGATTCAGGATTCATTAACTAGATTCCAGTTAATTTGTAGCAATGGTTTGGTTTTCCATCCCATGCTGTACTTTTCATCTGTGCCGTCTCTGCCTCAGGACAGCACACTTTGGCTAGCACTCCCGAACAGGTTTCTACGTTCCCCTCCTTTTATCTTTCTCGGGGTGCCTTGGGCCCTCTGCTCATCACTCCTCTCCCTGCTCAGCAGAGGTAACCCAATACAGTTGAGCACTAAATCAACTCTGGCACTGTCTTCCTGTACACTTGGCACATCTACTGCCTTCTGAGGCTGGTATTTCATTAAGTGAACTGGTTTCCTCTTCTGGAGGTCACCTGAATGTCAACTAACAATAACAACACCACTAGGTGCCTGCGTAACATTTTGTAACCATTAATCCTCACAAAAATCCAAATCTGCAAGAAAAGATATTATTTTCACCCATGACTTCAGAGCATGCTATGAGAGTGCTGCTTGCCCAAAGCTGTGGAGGGGAGGTTTTAGGCTCCTAGTGGTCCCTCAAAGCTTGGCTGTGCTGGAGCAGCTCCGCACCACCACGAGGTGGGAACTGGGCGATGTAAAGCTGCCGTCCAGTGGGTCCTCTGTTGCGGTCCTCAGCAACGCAGCAATCCCACCTGGCTACAGCCAAACACAACTCTCACCACCAGGCCTTCTGCTAGCCTGCGGAAAGGGCCTGTCCTCAGGGAAGTGGGCTCTGGAGGGGAAGACCTATCTGAGCTGCAAGGCTCGCAACAGCCCCAAGCTCACCTTGGTGATCTTCTCTCCATGTGGCCGGTCGCTACCAGCAGAAGCAGCAGGTGGTTTCACCTCATTAGGCACAGCATTATTATTTCCAAATACAGTAGCTACTGTGTGTCCTTCCTGAACAAGCTTTTATTGACAGACTAATTTATTCTGCTCAAGAGCAAAGGCACGTATGCCAAGCTCCAGACGCCTCTCTCGGTGCCCATCACATGGATGTGCTCAGCATTCATTTCCCACTCTCTATCTGCTCCCAGTCAACCCTAGGCAACAGACCCAAGCTGAAGACATACCTCTCAGCCTCCTGGGACTGGGATAGAAGTGCCTTACACAGAGGAAGGACACGGCAGTGAAACAGCCCACAGCACCACAGCAGAAAATGCCGAGTGACTGGAGACCACAGTGAATGTTGGTGTCTTTGGTCAAAAAAAACGCCAAAACAAACCAAAAAACCAACAAAATAACCCCGAGAGAAAATAATTTCGACCTTTGGGAAAGAGCCAGTAGTGGAATGGGCCCCCACCAGGCCTGTGAGGCAAGAGAACATGCCAGCCCCCCAGGAAGAGGGTTGGAAGCTGAGAGGTATGCCATGAAGTCACATAGGAAGAAAGATGAGGCCCTACCCTGTGTGTGACAGAGGGAGGGGGAGCGTTCGATCAGCGGCCACTGCTGTTCACCAGGCCATGAAACTCCTCCCAGGCCCTGGCAAGCCAGAGGGGAAAAAAAATGAAACAAAACCCAAAAAAACCCAGCACTTCAGATCAAAGGCTTCTTAACT
This sequence comes from Coccyzus lansbergi, assembly GCA_033558105.1. NCBI lineage: Eukaryota > Metazoa > Chordata > Aves > Cuculiformes > Coccyzidae > Coccyzus > Coccyzus lansbergi. The sequence goes on from JAUMJK010001356.1 coordinate 35,072, forward strand.
TTTAACAAGAGCAGAAACATTCAATGGCGTTTGAAAGGCACTTGTCTTCAGAGAGCAAGGCAATATTCTCTGATAGCCCTAGTGGATAGAAGCATCCTTAAAACCCAGCCAAACATCTGACAGCGCAAGGCAGCATTAACGTTCTGCACAGACACGAAGCATTCCCACTGGCTGCTGGCGATATAGCCACATTAATACCCAGAGACAGGTATGACCTTCCCAGTCACAAATGGAATATCCATTTCCTATTGCTAATAAAAAAAACGACGTTACATCTTCCTGAAGGATTATCACATTCCTTGGCTGGTTAAACTCAGCCAGTTACTGGTCTCATGCTTCACCACATACCTGCATATGTAGTAATCCTCCCCAAAAGGGGCTTCTTTTAGTGCCACACAGCTTAGTTATTGCAAAATTCCTTGATCGGGCAGCAGATTCAAGCTGTTATTAGAAAGTCTCATTTCCTATTGTAAACATGCAGTGTAAATGACGAGGCAGTAAAAACATTACATTTGAAACAAAAAGGTTTGCAGATAAGTTAGAGGGACAGGCCTAACGCTGCGTTCCCTGGTGGGGAATGTTACTGACGGGCGAAGCTAGCAGACTGAAAAATTGCTGTCTGTTTTATGAAGGCAGTATTCTGAAAGCCCTCTCAGGGAAAAGATGCTGAGGTTAATGCGAGCATGACTATTGTCTTCTGGGATCAGAGACATCAAAGAACCTCGTGGTTCTTTATGCCCAGCAAAACAGTGCTGGTGCCTACAGCACATGCCAAGCTATTTACTGAACGCAGAGTCCCGTGGAACTGGAGGGACCTTAAAGGGAACCCACGTCAGCCACAAACCCAATGACCCTGCAGATTTTGTTCCTGGTACTGAGCCGCTACCTCACATCTTGTTTTCTGCATTGCCTCATCAGGCCACTGCAACACAGCAGAAGAGTCCAGAAATGGAAATCCTGTATTAGTCATATCTGTGCCAAAAATGGACCACTAGCCTGGCTCTTACCTGAGCCTCACAGAGCCGAGCTCCCAATCAGCATTTGCAAAAGCAACTCAGGTGCCATCTCCTCTTTCCCAGCAAAGTCAAAGCACAAATAAATGCAGAGCATACTGCAAGACTGTACCACATAGAGGCAGGCTTGCCGGGAACCCAACAAAGAGACACAAGTAAGAAGCTCGTCACTGCAGCACACAGCTTGGAACTGGTGACACTGCCTCCCAGAGCACACGATAGCAAATCCCTCTTTTGAAAGGGCAGAAGGTGAAATCCTAAAGATCACCAACTTCAGCATCACCAGTACAAGCCTGGTGAATGCCGAAACACTCCAGTTCTTCCCAGTTCAAAACTGCTTTGACAAAACTTCAAATAAGCAACTAGCCCCTACAAGGCACAGGCTCCTGTGAACCACCCAGGTGATCAGCTGGTCTCAAACAGTCCTTATCTAGGGCTGGTAGGTTTTCTCCTCAGTTTTCTTCCATCCATGGTAGCTCAAAATCCTCCTGATCTTGACTAGGATGGACAAGTGAGTAGCAGTCATCCATGGGAGTCCCAGAGCTATTACTGGAATTGGAGAATGGAGTGATAAATGAATTAAGTTGCAGAGACTTAGGAGGACAGCTGTCAGACCTGGAACCTCACCGCTCTACTCCAGCTGACCTTCAGACACGTGCCCTTGAAGCCAAAGGAAACGTGAGGGAGAAAGACAGCAAAAGTTGCTATAGATGCCACAGGACCCCAGGTCAGATCTGCAATGCAGCTTATCCTATAGCAGTAAGCTGCTTGGAAGAGAGAAACCCCCAAGTGGCTCATTCTAAGCCAGGCAGCAGCAGAGAAGTCCCTAAATGGGAACTTAACCCCACCAAGTCTCCCCAGACACCTTTCAAGGCAAAGAAATCTTCCAGAGAAAGGAAAACTGCTCATGTCCCCCAGTCAGCACAGAGTACTGGACACTGTGGGTACAACTGCTTCCTTCAGAAGAAAATTAGGGGGAAGAGGAACTCAGGATCTGAAGCACTCTTATCCACTGAATATAGTGCAGAAAGATATATACATCCCTAGTTTTGTCTGAAAGTCCCTATCTTCACATCTTCCCTTCAACCTTCCACGCTGTGGATTATCTACCTGATTTGCATCACCCACAATCACATCATCTCTCTTTCCTTTCCCACAGTTGTCCGCAAACTCGTAACTTCTGTCCTCTGCAGAAGGGACACAAGGGCAGATTATTTGTCAACATAATAAATAATTTATTACCCTTTCAAACCAAGGAGTTCCCTGTTCCAACATCCCAATAACATCATGCACAGCCCTGCAGCTGCCAAGCCCTCCTCGCAGACATAGAGAAAAAAGCTCTTCCAGCCAAGAATTTTTAAGCCAAGACCCTCATACATATTATAGCACTAATTACTCCAACTATCTGCTGACTTGACTGAAAAAACCCACCAGGATGTGTCTGCCCTAATGTACCTAAACTGTGCTAGCAGCGCAAACTGCTCTCCGTTTCGTACCAAACAAGGCTGCCAGTTAATTTCATCTGGCAGAATCATTACGACCTGTAACGTGCCAAAGGCACAGTGCCAGAGAGTCTAAGAGGTTATTTTTATGTATAGACATTTTTAGTACCTTATTGCTATACTGTCTGCACAGCGATCAGATACTCGGTGAATTGATCCCCAACACTTAGGTTATTCCCATTGAACAGATGGGAAGTGGAAACATTAGCAGGCTAAATAAAGCCAGCTAGAGCTGTTCTTCCACGCTCGTTCCTGACCCACAACTGCTGAAATTTCCCACCTTCTCCCCCACTGCCCAGGGTCAGGACCCAAGCAGGGCTCCCTTTATTCTCCATCAAGAAAGCCAGGGAAAAAAAGGAACCACTATTGGAGACTTCAGCAAAAAAAAAAAAGGAAGAGCAGCCACAGCTGCTTCAAGGGACTTTCCAAATCATCATTGTGCAAGCAGCAGTAGCTGTTTTCACCAACCACTTTCGATCTTTAAGTCCTAGCAGTTCCCCTTCAGTACTTCCCTGTAGAGCCCTGCCTCCTTACCATCTCCTTCCCCAGCTGACAAAGGAGGCAGAGAGGTCATAGTGACGCTACCCTGACAACAGTCACCAAGGTCTGTCCCTTCTGCCAGCCTGGGTGCAACTTCCCAGCACAATGAACACTCACTCCATAGCTATGGAGTCCAGAGCGGCACCAGCTCTTCCTGGGTGCTCCCCATACTCCACTGGAGCATCTGAGATTTATTCAAGTCAAGAACTTTGTGGCAGGCCTGAAAAAACAACAGCTTTTAAAAAAATGAGGATGTTCTTCTAGCCCCGAAATGATTCTTCTGCACATCCAGCAATATCTGTAGCAAAGGCAAATATGGCAGACATTGTGACTTTGAGAGGAAGGTATCTGAACTGACCTCCTTGGAAAGAAACAAGAAACAAAGATTACAGACACTTCTTTGGTAAGAGACAGGCCACCAAGATAAGGAAGCCTTTAACAAAGTCACAGCCACTTTTGACTAAAACATGCTATGGTGGTGAAGAATGAATCAACGAATCTATTATTTCAAAGCCCAGCTCTAAGGAAGTGCTTTAACTTGCAGGATTGGAAATATTACTGGACTTGGAGAACGGAGTGATAAATTAACTAAGTCAGTGGTGCAGAGTCTTGGGAGAAGAGAACAGCTCTCAGACCTGGAACCTCATCGCTCTCCTCTAGCTTTTATTCCTGCTGTCAGATTCAAAGGAACGAAGGTGAAACAACACAGCTCTCTAGAGTTAGCAAGACCCAAGGTAACCTGCCTTTCACTGATCGGCATCAGGCAGCATATCTATGCTCCATCTGCAAACCATCTAACTTTGGACAAGGTTAACCCTGCCTACATCACCTAAGATACAGTCAAAGATAAAGATGACACAGCTAGGACTGCGGCATTGAGTTCTTCTAAGGTGTTGGAAATTAGAAACTAAATGGAATCCAGTGATATAAAACCATAACAGAGTTATGTAACAACAAGGGAGACTTCCCACAAGCATCCCACGACCACCTCACTGTCCCACAAACACTGACCTTGCCAAACGCCTGCCACTTCTATGGGGATTTCACTTCCTCATTCCTCACATTTTGCCCTGAGAACCTTGCCCCTGCAACCTCCTTACAACTCATCCTCTTATTTCCTCCATAGGATATGTGCTTGTTTCCCAGCTAAAATATAGTCTGAAGCCATTTCCCTCAACTGCCTGCAGTGAAACGAACCCAGTGTCAGCCCTATTAAGATCAACTATTCTTCTCATTTACTCGAGCCGTCCCATTAGTTATCAGTGGTGACTTTGAAAGGAAAGCAGAGTTTTATACCCTGCTCAGCTCTCACTGCAGCAGGCACTTACAAATAACCGAAGCTTTGTTTTCAGAAAAAAGCAGCCTTGCTTTAGAGCTGACAGGATGATCCATAAAGTCACAGCAACAAAAATATTTCCAGAGCAGTCGGCTCAGTGGCAGCCTGCGGCACGGCCACGGATCTGGTCTCTTCTGGCATAGGAAGCAGTGCTGCTGAATTTCCCTGGGATTCCTAGATCCTGTTGCAGGTGGAATCTCTCAATACAGGAGATGGTCACTGACCACACAGTTATCAGTGTGGAAAAGGAGGGCTGGTAACCCCAGACTGGGCAAAGGTGACAGACAGCCTTGTGATGCTCAAAACTCAAACTTTACGATGACCACTTCCCCTCCATCCCTCTCCCAACTGCAGCTCATTCTCTACAGATACCCGAATATTTTTGGTGGCCTCACTGAGACATGACCAGGTTGTGGCCAGCAACGTTCTGCTTTCACAAAAAGCACAGTGCCCCTCCTAAGGCAGCAAGAGAGGTATTTTTTTATCTTAATTCCAAACCACAGGGGGTGCCACTGTCCATGACCACTGTCATTGCTGGACCGTGTCACCCTGAAGGTTAACATCGTTGATGAGCAGAACCTATTAAGTGGTTCACTACATCTGAGCGCACCTCTCTCAGTCCGCCTCGGAGAGAACAAAGAGAAGTGATTTCTCTTCAGCTACTGAAACAAGGTAGCCCACAAAATGTCACACATGTTCTTTTCAGACGCTTAGCGCTGGGACACCTACTGTACTATAAATCCCCTGGAATCAAGCAGAGTCCAAGAAATTGTACTAGCTCTTCTAGCAAGATTGGAAATTAATACAGACTAGGCTGACCCTTCCACTCGGTGGGATTTAGGCAGCTTGTCAATATCACAAGCAAGAGAAAGGACAAACACAGGAAAATTGCAATGAAAGATCTGCTTATCTAGCTAAATGCATAAGCCCCACCACCAAGAACAGAAAGGACAGAATGCAGAACAGCTCCCTGGAATAGCTGTGAAGCAACAGATACTTTTCAAACGCAGCTTGGCAGCACCACTGCTTTCTGAAACAAAGGGGGCTGCAGCCTCAGTGACAACTCATGAAAAATGGTGTCTAAAAATGAGTTAATACGAAATGCATCATCACAAAAGGAATATATAAAACCTCAAACACAGGGCTTAGGTTCCACAGTGAAAGGCACGCTAGCAATTTCTACAGAAGCGTTCATTTACAGTGTGTCAAAAGCTAATTCAGGTCAATTCACTACCCAAAAGTCAAGGTTTTAAGAAACGCCTGTTCTTTTCTCGCTACGCGTGCTCCCTTCCCTGAAGCACAATCAATGCCAATCAAACCCTGCACATGAGCAGAGCTCTAGTGGAGAGATGCAGCCCATACAAATGAAAAATGCCACCAGCCCCCCTAGAAAGGCAGCCCTGACAAAGCCTACAGCACAACTCTTCCATTAGAGCCTTTCATAAAACACAGCCAGTGTGTGAATATAAAGTGCTGGCTGGAAAGCCCTCCCGAGTCATAAATCACATGGTACATGCGCAGCATAAGTGGAGTTTATTCATGACTGACAGTATTTCAACAGGGCTTGATGGATGGGTGAGAAAAAGGAGCCAGACTTTATAGAGGATAGAATTAGTTACACACGAGATTCTTCGTTAGTGAGAGAACCTTAATGATATGAAGTACAGCCAAGCAGAGTCTGACTGAAAGCCAGGGCTGTCCTGCTCTTCTCTATCAACAAAGCAGGCACCATCACCTCTCCGCAGCTGCTGCTGCTACTTGCTGCCTGCTAGTACCAGGCAAGAAAGGCACAAGACATCGGTTCATGCGTCATACACAGAAACTCCACTGACAAGTTCTGCTCTGAATTTACACCAGTGCCATTTGATGACTAGAGAGCACTGCAATCAGACTGCTGTTGTTCAAGTGAAGCAAGGAAAAAAATTGGTTCTCATGATCACCTACGCAGCACAAGGTTAATTGCCTAGATCTACCTCACTAGGACACTATCAAACCGACTTCTGATTATCCCTCCTGCCCACAGAATAAGCAGAATAGTCAGCCTGCCTCTGTTTAAGAATTGCTCCCAGATGTAACCCGAGCTACTAAACTCGGTTACTCAAAGCACCTGTTGCTCAAGCTCATTTTGCACCATATGTCAGCAGCACAAAATGAAACTTCGACACTATGCGGGAAGAGAAGACAGGAAGCTGGGCATGTTACACTGTTGTAGAGAAATAAGATCGGACACACAGTCAGCCCAGGATGCCAAAGGAAGAACAGTTACAGACATTGCTATAACAGCGTCCTCTGTCCTAGAAAGTGCTGGTGGCCAAAGCTTATGGGGTAAGGCCCCAGCATTTCCATTCTAAACTTGCAACACTAACAACCACCACCACAGCTTCAGATAGTTGGCTCACCACACAGCTTTGCCTACAGAGACTAAGAGAAGTCTGGTGAAGGGGCTGGAGAACAGGCCCTATGAGGAGCGGCTGAGAGAGCTGGGGGTGTTTAGCCTGGAGAAGAGGAGGCTGAGAGGTGACCTCATTACTCTCTACAACTACCTGAAGGGAGGTTGTGGAGAGGAGGGAGCTGGCCTCTTCTCCCAAGTGACAGGGGACAGGACAAGAGGGAATGACCTCAAGCTCCACCAGGGGAGATTTAGGCTGGAGATTAGGAGCAAGTTCTTCACACAGAGGGTCATTGGGCATTGGAATAGGCTGCCCAGGGAGGTGGTTGATTCCCCTTCCCTGGAGGTGTTTAAGGCACGGGTGGATGAGGTCTTGAGGGACTTGGTTTAATGTTCGATAGGAATGGTTGGACTAGAAGATCCGATAGGTCCCTTCCAACCTGGCTGTTCAATGATTCCATAATTCTAAGTCAAACATGTTCATCCTCTCACCACAAAGCCCCATCACTACAGTCTTCAGTCTTCTGCTGCTGAACACAAGTGAAATATCCTGTTATGCGCCCACATGAGCACTTTGCTATCTCCTGACGCAGAGAGAGAGTCAGTAGTGCCCTCTCCTGGCAAAAAGTGCATGAGAAATATCACAAGCAAAATCACAAATACAAGAATTTAACAACAGACGGGGGAACTTTCCGAAACTAAAGCTGCCTGGAAAAGGTTCACTTTAACAATAATAATTTCTCCTTCTCTCTCCCACGCACACAGGAGGGAGCGCCGCATGGAATATTAGATGCCTAACAGCAGTTTCAACAAGACCTCTGCGTAACTGCTAGTGACCCACGCTCAAAACTGGCTGCAACTAGAAGCTCGCTGCCTGCTAAAAACGGGGCTGATCTCACTGAACTGTTTGACAGCACAGTGATGACAGGATGATTATGTGGAAAGGAGAAGGCAGCATAATGAAAGCAAGTCGTGAAAGGTACTTGCACCCTGATTACAGGCTAGATTAGAAAGCTCATTGCTCTATTAATGTCTTATTAATAGGTTTCAATTCTTTTTCCGAGTATGCCTTTTCAAGTGTTAATTTAACCAATAAGAACTAATCAGTGTATTGGTTTATAGGCTTAAGAAAAAAAATAAAAGAAAACATTATTTACCTCTAACTAATACTTAAATATGCAATTTTTCCTCACTTCATGGAAAATGGAAAGTCACCCTGAATGGCCTGGTACAGTAAGCTGTAATAGGTTTATTTAAAAATACAGCTGTCCTCTCTGTGTACCGTGATCTCCCAGTCTTGTTAAAGAGCCTCTGTCACCAGGGCCTGGAAGACTTAATATACGACGTTTATTATGATTAGAAATCATTTGTACAGCACTGTAAATTCACACAGCACTTTCCCGAGACCATTTATAAGCCTAATGGCACTATAAATCCCCGTTAGCTTCCGCACTTTATTCCCCCAGAATCTCTATTTATTCAAATGATCTTGTCCTCCCCACTGCAATCCTGTCTCGGAATACATCAAGCCCCAGCCCCTCCGTGGGCTGCCCACCTCCCGGGTGACGGCCAGGGTGGATTGCTAACAAAGCCATGGACTACACACTTCAAAAAAAAAAAGGAGGTTTTACTGTTAGAACCAAACATCCCTAACAAAAGCGCAATAATGGGACAGATATTTGGCTTTCAAAGCGCACTAGCAAGAATTGCTGCTGGTTGTGTTACTGTTTGCAGCGAACAGCCCCAATACACCCAAGCGCTTCTCTGGATTCCTGCGAGCGGCATTAAATGGCTCAAGCCCGCATGCAGCCAGCGGCAGGCCCCTCCCTCTGCCACCACACCTACTTGATGCTGTCGGTGTGTGTTTTATATTCCATGATGGTGTTGGGAGGTAGGTTGAGCACTCTTCGTAACGTGTCGCGTATCCGGGCTGTCGTAGCCTGGTCGCTGGCTGTCTTGTTCCATATCGAGATAATATCCTCCTGCAGAATAGCACGGGAGGGGTAAGCAGATGGCACTTTTTGTAGCCCTGCCAAATGGAAGTACATGCCAGCGCTCAGAAGGGCTTACCTGGAATCGGACAGAGACGACTGCCCCACAGATTTCTTCCCCCACCATAAACTGTTCTCCCAACATTGCCAGAATGAGATTCTCCCAGCATCGTGACGCTAAGCCCTTTCGCAGACGGATAATCCATTTACCACCATTTTTGTTGGCATCATCCTAAGAAGAGGAGCAAGAAATCGATTTGTTTTCTTCTAGCTATTTTTCTGCTTCCCACAGCAGAGCCAGAGATGGGAGCAGATATTGATTGGGTGGGGCATGGGACAGAATGGAGGTATTTTCAAGCAAAACCATGTTGCTTCTCCCCCATATAAGCAGAGACAGAGGTAAACCACTTACTTTGAATACTAAGTATCCGAAACAATGACTGTTAATGCTCCTGACAAAGTTCTATGCACTGAAGACTTGAGCTCCAGTGTTTTGATATGTGCTAAAGCCTGTGCCGAAAGGAGGCAGCATCACCTCCAGACAAACCTCAGAGCATGATACTACCAAATTAACACAGATCTAGGAACGTGACAAGCTCCTATGAGATTCAAACTGCTTTCTGATTAAGCATCCTTGTTTTCCAAGTTGCAAACACCACACTTCAGGAATTAAGCCACGTAGCTTCTAAACAGGGAGTTGAGTTTAACTCCTGACAACTTTCCACAATGACTAATGGGGGTTAAAAGAGAAAACGGGATTGCTCAAAATATTCCAAAGGTTGCTTAAGCAAGTTCAAGGCTAGAAAGAGAACCACAACTGGGAGGCAGATGCTGTACTGTGTGGTTTATGGTTATTGTTAGTTTTCTTTCAGGTTAAACAAGCTCTGGTTCAGTCAAGCATTTGATTTCCCTTTACCAGAATAATAATGATCTGAAGCCCAGTAAATCAGCAGGGAACGCTATGCTTAATGCTTCTGACTTTACCCAGAAAAGGCACAGATGGATCCAGAAAAAGATCAGAGCTACATACACACATATACACGTCTACAAGAATGACAGAGAGGATGGATTAGTTTGGAAGTGAAAGGAGCATAAACAAAGTCCCACAAACCAAGCAGCAAAGGGAAGGCCAGCAGCAAGATTCCAGGTCCTCTTCTATAAATACAAGAAGGGAGTAGGGCCAGAAGTAAAAAAAAAAAAAAATGAAGAATCTCTCCACTCCCATCTTACAACGGCTATGGGGAAATGCTTTATAGAAATTCTGCTAACATCCACTCTAGCTGATACATCATCAGATCCACTAGCTCACTAGGAGCCCAAAGAGGGTTAAACGTTTATATAAATTGTATTTGCAGTAACTGGCGATAAAACACCTTGCTTAAAATAACTGCCAACTAGGGTCACACATAAATTTCTCAGGACCGAGCAGAATAATTAGATACTTCAGAGTAACACATAAAATCCTCATATTGCGAATGGCACTGGTCATTGCTGGAAGCAGGCCAGAAAACAGAAAAATGATTTGCTGGGCAGAGATTTTTTTTTTTTTCCCATAGATTTGGATAGGAAAGAACAGAGGCAAACTAAGTGCCCTGGAACAAAAAGAGCTAATGAAGGGCTAAGTCTTCTTTCCACATCCAGCTTTACATACAGCTGCAGGTTTTTACCCACTTGCACCCCTTCCCCTCTGAAAAAGGAGGGTTGGTTTCTTTGTTGAATTCCACTTGAAGAGGTCCAGCCCTTCCAGACAAAAGCGCCAAACTGTCATCACTGGACAAATCTTTAAAAAGGGGCAATTACCTGTATTAGGAGGCACAGAGCCTAGTTAGGGTCTCCTGTTCACTGGGCTACAGGCAACACTCAAAAATCCTCTGGACCCAGGGGCAAAGGCAACTCTGCAACCTTTGGGGAAGTGCAACAAGCAACTCTCTCTGACAGGTTACATGGGACAGAGCTCTGAGGCCAAGTCTACAGGAAACCCAGAATAAAGGACTTGGAGTGTCATTCAATGACAAAGGGTCTCTTCGCTGTAGAAGGCTCCCTCCAGAATACTCCAGGAAAATACCAAGGGAGAAATGAGAGCTGCAACTCACCTCCCACATAGGTTTGATCCCTTCTTTGAAAAGATGGAAGTCACTATGGCCTGTCAGGTCCCCAGGACGTACCATGTGACTGTAAAACCGCCAGAACTGCTCCACCTGCAATGACACAAACCACACAATGAGGCTGCTCAAACTATTCACAGCCAAGATTCCTATAGAAACAGGCTTCGCTTTCTACACCAGTCAGTCAGAGCCACTTTCCCCTCTTCCGTTCTACTTTCATGTCACAAGGGTGTTGTTAAGGATATCCAGAAGGCAGCAGTAAGATCACAACTTAGGTGCCTGTTTATAACTGGCTCCATCACCAGATGACCACTTGAAATAGTCAAAAGGTGCCTCCAAAATCACTCGGTGTTTGCCTGAAGAAATCTGTGCTAAGGTAAGTGCTGCTTTGGAGAACAGTTCCAAATGTATCTTGTAAATCCTACTGCCTAAACTTTCAATTACTGGATACACATCAAGTGCATCAGCCACAGCCAAGCCTCTCCCCACTAAACACACCAGCCCTACATTAATCACTACTCTCTGCAAACACAGAAGACTCTCCAAGAGACATTTTTTTTTTATTTAATTTTGCTATATCCAGATTTTAAGACAAAAGACACATTCTGGTGCTGGTTTAAGGTCTTAAGGCACCATTCAGAGCTTTTATTTAAGCGCCTCTTATTTCCTTTTACAATCTACCACGGTACATTTTGACCACTTCACCTTGACCAGTTCCCATCCTGGCACCCTGTGTCCACTTCAGACAGCTTGGCCGGGAGGGAAGGCAATTATCTTTTCTAATGCTTAAAAATAACAAATTTATCCTTTGAGATTCTCTGGATGAGAAAGCCTTTTAGAGAGGCAGTATCGTTAAAACAAGGCACTAGAAGAGATTATACTAATTACTACATTTTAAAAGGACTCTCTCAGTAAGACAACAGCCATTAATCAGAGCGGCAGGGAAGCTGGAGGGGATAGACGCCATCCCATAGACACCATCCCACATACTTTATCAAAGAACCTACTGACTTGGTCAGCACTTGGAATTCTGTTCCAACCTGTAACCTCTGCCATTCAAGTAGGAATTTGCTTTTATAGCCAATAAAATTATGAACCAAGACCAAGGTAGGGTCAGAAACAATCTATTTTTGTCAGACTCATCTAAATGCAGTGTGGAAATTACATTCTTACACCAAGTGAATATGCTTTATACTCGTTAGCATTTAAAAGCTTTTAGAGCTTCCTACTGAAAAGCAAAGAACAAAACTGAACCCAGATTTAGGCTCAGATGATTCTTTCTTAAGATTGTTCTTCCACCTCCTTAAACTGAGCTTGGAATCAAACACATGACCTACAGCTAAGTCTCTCCTAACTGAACTCTAGCACTTCCAACCTACAACAATGACCACAAAGTCTTTGCAGCAAAGAGCAGACAACAGAATGTGTGAAGTTCTTCCTCTCAGGAGCCAAAAATCAATGTTAATCCTACCCTGATTTCACAGCCTGTAAAGTTATTGCCAGATCATCATGCAGCAGCCACATTTTTCATTCACTGAACTAAAAGAACTTGCTCACACAAGGAAACAGGAGCCGTAACTACCCATGATGACACTCTTAGAGCTATTTTTCCTGCTTTTATCCTGTGTGGATAGGCTAACACAACTCAGCTGCTTGGATAGGCATATTTCGCAGCCTCCAGAAGGCATAAAGGGATGTGGTCACCAATTCTCACATTACAGAAGACAGAAATTAACTGGTGGGTAAAATTCACTTTTGCAAGGGACCCTGGAAAATCTGGACAAAAGATTAAACAAACAGCAAAAGAAAGCTGCCAGCAGACTTCCCAGCCTCACAAATGGTATTGTAAACAGCGTCTTTACAAAAGAAAGATGATTTGCTTATGTATCGTAGGATCTTAATGAAATGCTGCCAGTACCATGCAACAACACAACACTGTCCTTCCGGGATACACTCAATTTATTCCAGGAATAAACAATGGAAGGGGAAAGGGAGGAGAGTTTTCTTTTTCATTAATTTCACTGTAACAGCAAACTGAATCTTAATCACTGTTTCAGGCGACAGGTCGCCAGACACTCATACATACAACATGCCAAATGCTTGTTCCAAATACAGCCTCTGTGGTGGAAATACAGGCCGGGGAAGTGGGTAGGGGTGCTGTGCAGTCTTTGCTTCACCTGCACTGCGTTCAGAAAAGCTGTTCCTTTCTTCTCTCATCTATCTGTCAAGTTCTGGCTCCAGCCAGCAGATTTAAGCTACACGGGAGTTTGGTTTTCTAGATTTGCTATTATTATTCCACCACCACTGCAGCCTCAGATGCCTCACGCAAGGCAGGAGAGATCTGCTTCAGACACCTCACCTGCGGTAGGTAATTCAAGAACTCCTACATAAGTCATGGCAAAGCACTTGCTCTCCTCTGATCGTGACAGCAGAGCGCAGCCTGCACGTGCACACACCTAGCAGACAGGGAGCCAGCCAGCTGCAGTCACCACACCACGGCCGGGTGACACAAGGACAACAGGGATGTACTCACGGAAGCAAAGGTGCCGATCTGTTTGATGTTCTGCTCATAACTCTGCGAGCTAGTAGGCCTCCCGGGTGTTCGTCTGGAGTACCAGAAGGTGTAATTATACTGCAAGGGGTGCTCGGCTGGCCCTGGGACAACGGCCTGTGGAACAGAAAAGCTTGCTTAGCCTTTCCATGCTCCTCTAAAAGGGGATTGGGAAAAATTACCTTCACAGTATCAGAAGTCCACACGTTCCTGCCCTCACAGGCTATAAAATAAACAACCAACTGTCATTCTTACAGAAAAATACCATCTCTGTTAATCATCTGAAGTGCATGATTAGGCTAACAGCAGTTGACTATTTTCAAAGAATATTAGAACTTTGCAGTGCAGAGATGGCTAAGAAAATAATAACTTATGGTCAGGACAGCATCACAAAAAACCCAACCCTTTTAACAACGAGAAGCAATATAACTCATTTTTTCTTTTTCACCTTTTCTTTGGTCCTAACTGTGCCTGCCTCAAAACAAAAGACAAACCAAAAAGGGCAACACAAGAGTTAATTTTTTCAAATTAATAAAAAAAAAAAAAAAAAAAGAAACTTTCTGTCTCTGGGAAGAACAAAACTTATTTATATTCAGCCACGGTTCAAAGGCAGTTATGACTCTTTGCTGACACCAACTCCCTTAAGCAACCAACACCCAAACACTCTGGGAGGATCAGTCTGTCTCGGAACTCGTTAGGTCAGCTTGGCAGAACCATATCTAGCAGTGGGCTGTGATCATTTTTCCACTTCCAAGTACCCGTTTCTGATTAAAAACACTTCTAAGGAGCACAAAAAAGACTGATGAGAATTCATTACCCATAAGTCAAAACTGACAGAAAAAACCAAAGAAGTCCTTACCTAGCCACCACCTGATATTGTTACAATAGTTACTAAAATTCAGTTGTGGGCCCCTCACCACAAGAAGGATGTTGAGCCTCTGGAGCGAGTCCAGAGAAGAGTAACGAAGCTGGGGAAGGGGCTGGAGAACAGGCCCTATGAGGAACAGCTGAGAGAGCTGGGGGTGTTTATCCTGGAGAAGAGGAGGCTGAGAGGAGACCTCATTGCTCTCTACAACTACCTGAAAGGAGGCTGTGGAGAGGAGGGAGCTGGGCTCTTCTCCCAAGTAACAGCGATGAGAGGGAACGGCCTCAAGCTCCACCAGGGGAATTTCAGGCTGAACATTGGGAAAAAATTTTCACGGAAAGTGTCATTGGGCACTGGCAGAGGCTGCCCAGGGAAGTGGTTGATTCACCTTCCCTGGAGGTGTTTAAGGGACGGATAGATGAGGTGCTGAGGGACATGGTTTAGTGTTTGATAGGAATGACTGGACTTGATGATCCAGTGGGTCTCTTCCAACCTGGTGATTCTACGATTCTGTAAAATCTCTGCTCTCCTCCTGTCTGTGGCAAGTTTATAATGTTCACATTACTTTAGAAAGAATAGTTTTCCTAAGCACAAGAGTAGTAAAACCAAACCAGAATGGATATATGCCTTTTTACTTAGGCTAAACTACACTTATAAAGACTCATCTTAAGAGCTATTTCAAGGAGCCCAAATACAGTCTGGGCAAACAACTGCAAGCCAACTCTCCCCTGTCAATCAGTCCTGCCTCCACACCCTCTTCTAAAAGGATTTTTGGGTAAAATAAAGCTTTATTTCTTATTTCCACTCAAAAGCCTGGCAGAGGACTAGCTGTGTTTATGAAGGAAGCATTGAGCCCTCTGACTACACACCTCTAAAAGCTACATCAAGTTATCTAAACACAGCTCCTCTGTCTTCATTACAACGGTAACAGTGCATTAAGTGATCACAACCCATGAAGACACACTTTCCTCATCCCTAAATTGAGGACTGACTGTGTAGCACTCCCACATCACGTCTTAGAGATGGAATGCAGATGCCAGCACTGTACCTTCCTCTTGGTGGTACTCTGTGGTTTCTCGCGATCGTTCTTTTCCTTCTCACCGTCTTTCTGTGTGTTATTCTCCTCGTTCTGGTCATGGTCTCCACTGTCATCATCTTTCAATCTGATAAATAAGAACAAGGAAGAAAGCGACTCTCATGTTAGCTGAGGATTCACAACAACACTCACCAGTCTCTGCTTCTAAGCTCCTCCATGGTACAAACCTCATTCCTCTCTACAACTACCTGAAAGGAGGTTATAGAGAGGAGGGAGCTGGGCTCTTCTCCCAAGGGACAGGGGACAGGACAAGAGGGAATGGCCTCAAGCTCCACCAGGGGAGGTTCAGGCTGGACATCAAGAGGAAGTTTTTCATGGAAAGGGTCATTGGAACAGGTTATCCAGGGAGGTGGCTGATTCACCTTCCCTGGAGGTGTTTAAGGGACGTGTAGACAAGGTGCTGAGGGACATGGTTTAGTGTTTGATAGGAATGGTTGGACTGGATGATCCGGTGGGTCTCTTCCAACCTGGTGATTCTATGATTCTATGAAACACCATCAGTGCTTAGGGATCTACATTTGACAACCTGTTACTACTTTGCATGCCCGGAGGCAACCACAGATATCAGAGACACACACTTCTAAGCAAAACTGAGCAACACCATTCCATTTCAGCACAAACTCAGTCAGTCTGTACTAGACACTGGTGGCCATAGCAAACCCCATCCACATGCCAGGCTCCCTGACTGCTTGGAACACGGCCAAATGCCAGGTCCTGCACTTGGGGCACAACAACCCTACGCAGAGCTACAGACTGGGAGAAGTCTGGTTGGAAAACTGCCAGGAGGAGAGGGACCTGGGGGTGTTGGTCGACAGCGAGTGAACATGAGCCAGCAGTGTGCCCAGGTGGCCAAGAAGGCCAATGGCATCCTGGCTTGGATCAGAAATGGTGTGACCAGCAGGGCCAGGGAGGTGATTCTCCCTCTGTACTCAGCACTGGGGAGACTGCTCCTCGAATCCTGTGTTCAGTTCTGGGCCCCTCAGCGCAAGAAGGATGTTGAGGCTCTGGAACAAGTCCAGAGAAGAGCCACGAAGCTGGTGAAGGGGCTGGAGAACAGGCCCTATGAGGAGCGGCTGAGAGAGCTGGGGGTGTTTAGCCTGGAGAAGAGGAGGCTGAGAGGAGACCTCATTACTCTCTCCAACTCCCTGAAAGGAGGTTGTGGAGAGGAGGGAGCTGAGCTCTTCTCCAAAGTGACAGGGGACAGGATGAGAGGGAATGGCCTCAAGCTCCGCCAGGGGAGATTTAGGCTAGAGATTAGGAGGAAGTTTTTCACACAGAGGGTCATTGGGCATTGGAACAGGCTGCCCAGGGAGGTGGTTGATTCACCTTCCCTGGAGGTGTTTAAGGGATGGGTGGACGAGGTGCTGAGGGACATGGTTTAGTGTTTGATAGGAATGGTTGGACTCGATGATCCGATGGGTCTCTTCCAACCTGGTTGTTCTATGATTCTATGAACTCTGCTGACTCTCCCACCCCGAAGCACAGCAGAGGAGCCGCTCAGGCCAGCGGACACCACGAAGGGCCCCACACGGCGCCGGCCTCCGCCCGCCCCACTGCCTGCCAAGGGCCCGCACAGCCGAGCCAGCAGCGCCGTGAGGAGGCAGCCCGGCCCCGTGACTCATCTCGTCCCTCCCGGCGCGGGGGTGGGGAGCCCCGCGGGCCCCGCAGCGGCTTCGGGGGAGCCCCGGCGGGGCGCGGTGGCGGCAGGAGGGGGGTCGGGGAGAGCCGCGTCGCCCACTCACGCGTCGAATTTGTTGTTCATCGTCGCTCGCGGCCGCCACCTCCGTCCACCTCAGCGACTTCCGCCACGCCGCGTCCGCTCTCCAAAGTCTTCCGCCGCTTCCGGCGCAGAGGCGAGAGCGACACCCCCGCGGGCGCCATAAGCACGACGGAAGGAGCGGAAGTGGGGGGGGGGGGGGGGGGGGGGAATATATACGCTCCCCGTCGCCATCTTGGGAGTGGCGTGAGGTGGGAGTGCTCCGCAGGGCAGCCGCCATCTTGGGTGTGGCGCGAGGGGGAACCGCCCAGCTTGGCTGTCGCAGAGAAGAGCAACGAAGCTGGTGAAGGGGCTGGAGAACAGGCCTGATGAGGAACGGCTGAGAGAGCTGGGGGTGTTTAGCCTGGAGAAGAGGAGGCTGAGGGGAGACCTCATTGCTCTCTATAATTACCTGAAGGGAGGTTGTGGAGAGGAGGGACCTGGGCTCTTCTCCCAAGTGACAGGGGACAGGACGAGAGGGAATGGCCTCAGGCTCCACCAGGGCACGTTCAGGCTGAACATTAGGAATAAATTTTTCATGGAAAGGGTCATTGGTCACTGTCAGAGGCTGCCCAAGGAGGGGGTTGATTTGCCTTCCCTGGAGGTGTTTAAGGGACGGGTGGACAAGGTGCTGAGGACCATGGTTTAGTGTTTGATAGGGATGGTGGGACTTGATGATTCGGTGGGTCTCTTCCAGCCTGGTTATTCTGTGATTCTATCACACCCGTGGCAGCAAACTGCCAGTTCAAACCCCTTGACGTTTTGTCCATCGTGTTCATTTCTCTCTGGAAGAGGCAGATTTAGGCACCAGGGAGCCATTCGTTCCCTGTTGCAACTGGGAAGCCCCGGACCTGCCTCGTCCCTCATGGGCTGATCCCCACAGGGGCCACCAAACCAGGGCTGCCTGGGGAAGATGTGTTGGTTTTGTGATATGGGTAAGTGACTAATTTTAAGTTAGTATGTCTCATAGTGTTTTTCTTCTAAGCAAACACAGCTTAACCCTTAGAATCACAGAATCACCAGGTTGGAAAAGACCCACCAGATCATCGAGTCCAACCATTCCCATCAATCACTAACCCATGTCCCTCAGCGCCTCATCTACCCGTCCCTTAAACACCTCCAGGGATGGTGACTCAACCTCCCTCCCTGGGCAGCCTGAAGTCTGCAGATGTGGTTGGATAATCCGAAGAATAATGAGTAGTCTTTGAAGATTTATATGGTTCTTGGTCTAAAACTAGTATACATGCTCACTGCTTTTGTAAGATGTTATGCCTTTTTTACAAGGGCATCCAATCCAGTGCTGAATTGTAAAATAAAAATATTATTGCCTTTGCTTGGAAGACTTTGTCCTTTTTAATATTTTACCAGTGAATGAGTGTTTCTCACAGTACAATTAACTTGGACAAGAAAGACATCAAGGGGCTGGAGTGTGTCCAGAGAAGGGCAATGAAGCTGTAGAAGGTGCTGGAGCACAAGACCTGTGAGGAGCGGTGAAGGAATCGGAATGAAGTTGCAGCTGATCTCCAAAATCAGCACCTCAATTTTTTTTTTTTCCTTTTCTGCCTCTTACGGGAATGGATAAAGCTACTTGTGGTGGGAGATCAGATGTTAAGAAAGTCTTGGCCTGTGAAACAGTCACAGTAGGACTGCTGTGTGTCATACTGAGGATCGCTCCTTCCTGCAGAAAACAGCATAAAGGCTTCTCCATTCACTCAGTTTCCATCCTTGTCTGGGAAATGATCAGAATTAAAGACTCTCCCACTGCTCTTGATCATACAGGACAGAAGATGTGCTGGAGAAGATTAAGGTTCCCCACTGAAAGACAAAAGGAACACGTAAGGATCTTTTTCTGAGTCAAAAACTAATGACTTCAATTGCCCAGATTTCAATTGCTCTCTTGAAATTGCCCAATGCGAGGGCCAACTAATTATTATGGGGTGAGAAACAGGGTCACACTGTACTGTCTCCTGCGGAATAGCTTATTTAGAAATTATTAGACACTCTTAAAGATTGATTTTAGAACACCAGAGGATGCAGTAATTACAGTAATCAAAAACTTTGGGGGGAAAAAAACCTCAACCGCTACTAAACTGAAGGTTTCACACTGATCCAAGACCCCTGATTTTGACCTTGTTTTTCTCAAAGGCATCTTCCCCCAAAGCCACATTGGTTTTGTCCACTGGGAAGACTACCTACATAAGGCTGGATATGATTTAAAGCATTCTGTCAATAAAATAAATTGCATATACAGACACTGTTTTCTCAGAATTTCTGTGGGGTTTATATTTAGCTTGTAGCAGTTTATTAAATAAAAGCCTGAGGTGACTGGTATCTTTATACTTCCGCAACTCTTGAAATCCAGTATAGAAAAATGCTAAAAGTAACATGAGTGCTGAAAGAGAGGGAAACTAATTACAGGTTTGTTCATATTTTAAGATGTAGAAAACGTCTGGCATCCCGTTCACCATGAGGAGTTCCTCACAAGTTGTTCAAATGCACTTTTGGGGAGTTTCACACCTAGAGGCAAGCTATAAACACATGATTGCATGTAGAACTGCATTTTTACATGGTAGGATCATTTGGTGCTTATATTCAGCTCCATAGGATGGACTAATGATGACATCCAGCTCTTTTGGGGTTCGTTCTGCAGAGTCAAAGGGCTAATAAAGAGTATTCAAAAGGCAGTTAATTTGTAGACTCTATGCAGAAACTCAAAATTCCCAAGGTACCTTACACTGCAGGATCAGGGCAGCTTAGTCAACCATATTTTGGCTCTTACCCTGACATCAGCAAGGACAGCAACATGTGTAAGTGCAGATATACTAATTTCTCACCTTGTGCTTCCAGATGTACCATCATCAATCAGAGCATCTTGGCCTGTATCAGAAACGGTGTGACCAGCAGGTCCAGGGAGGTTCTTCTCCCACTGTACTCAGCACTGGGGAGACCACTTCTCAAATCCTGTGTTCAGTTCTGGGCCCCTCACCACAAGAAGGATGTTGAGGCTCTGGAGCGAGTCCAGAGAAGAGCAACGAAGCTGGGGAAGGGGCTGGAGAACAGGCCTTATGAGGAGCGGCTGAGAGAGCTGGAGGTGTTCAGTCTGGAGAAGAGGAGGCTGAGGGGAGACTTCATTGCTCTCTACAACTACCTGAAAGGAGGTTGTGGAGAGGAGGGTGCTGGCCTCTTCTCCCAAGTGACAGGGATGAGAGGAAATGGCTTCAAGTTCCACCAGGGGAGATTTAGGCTGGACATTAGGAAAAAAATTTTCTCTGAAAGGATCATTGGGCACTGGACCAGGCTCCCAGGGGAGGGTTGAGTCACCTTCCCTGGAGGTGTTTAAGGGATGGGTGGACAAGATGCTGAGGGACATGGTTTAGTGATTGATAGGAATGGTTGGACTCCATGATCCGGTGGGTCTCATCCAACCTGGTTATTCTATGATCATGGAGGAACCAGCATAAAGCAATAGTGGTCAACCCTGAGCCTGCTATGAAGAGAGCTGGGATTGCTTGCACCCTGTGGGTCTCACTGAGTGTTGAGAGCAGGCTATCCTTTTCCTGCAGACGAGAGGCAGATGATGAGCTTTCAGGCTGTTTTAATAGCATAGTAAATTTCCAGCAAGAGAGCTTTTTTCATCACAGAGTCCGTACTGAGTCGATGAAGCTGGTAAGACAGCAGCCATGTAGCTCTGTTAAAAAATGATCTTGCAAACTGAGGAAGACAGCATACAATGAGCTTTCTTTCAGTCTTGGGTGAAACAACATTACTCTTTCTGTGGTGCCTGCCAAGGAACATCCTCAGTATCTTCACAAAATACTTTGCTTTTGAGGTTGAATTCAAAGAAAGAAATGGCTCAACAGTCTCTCAGTGGAAAGGGAAGAGAAGGAAGTATGAGTGCAGCTGGAAATATTTAAATTACAAATGTTTGAAATATGTTGCAGCTGCACAAGAGAGAATTACTTGTTACCTTTATCATCTGAGGTAGGTATGCATAATGAAGTTCTGTGGTTCTGCAGGCACCCAGCTCTTCTGGTGATTCTTGACCTCCTCCTCCTTAATAAGCGTTCATAGATCCTGCAAGTGTGTTAGTGCCACCAGCAATCTCATTGACAGAGCTGCTCGAGTGCCTCAACAGTGATGGGAAAGAGTCATAGAGCTGAACACTGAAATGCAAGCACAAGGAACATAGAACCATAGAATCACCAGGTTGGAAAAGACTCACCGGATCATGAAGCCCAACTGTTCCTATCAAACACTAAACCATGTCCCTCAGCACCTCATCCACCCATCCCTTAAACACCTCCAGGGAAGGTGACTCAACCCCCTCCCTGGGCAGCCTGTTCCAGTGCCCAATGACCCTTTTTGTGAAAATTTTTTTCCTAATGTTCATCCTAAACCTCCCCTGGTGGAGCTTCAGGCCATTCCCTCTTGTCCTGTCCCCTGTCACTTGGGAGAAGAGGCCAGCTCCCTCCTCTCTACAACCTTTCAGGTAGTTGTAGAGAGTAATGAGGTCTCCCCTCAGCCTCCTCTTCTCCAGGCTAAACAACCCCAGCTTTCTCAGCTGTTCCTCATAAGGCCTGCTCTCCAGCCCCCTCACCAGCTTCATTGCTTTTACTCCCTCATCCCCTTTGCCTCATCAACCCCCAAGCTGCTCCTTCACCCCAATCCTGCTGTGTCCTACTGCTCTATCACCCTGTCATACCTCTCAGGCCTCACAGAGCCCCAACCGACACTGACACCAGCTAAATGCTTCACACCTGCAGGGCTGTCCCCACACCACCCAACCCAATGCATTGTCCCTCTATGTGGGCTCTTCTCCTACGTACTCACCACCCCAGCCAGGCTCATGACGTGGATCTAAGGGCTGTCCCTGGCAGGCCAGGATCACAACGTGTGATTACATGATTACAATGTGTGATCAGCATTACACGAGAAAGGATCAACTCTTTGTGGACAGCTCTACGCGGCCAACTTGTCTGCAAGGACAACTCTACATGGGGAGCGTTAGGGGCAATGTCTAAAAAGTGCATCAGCAGTCACATTGTTGATGGAAGAAGAGAGAGGGAGAAAGGGATCCACACCCACAGAGAAAGCTGCATCATTAACTTTTGTTACACAGAGTTCTCATGGAGCCTGCTCGTGATTTGCATGGGATTACACAAAGTAGCTGAGCCTGCAGGAATTGAGATGCAGGTGTCTAACTGGGAGATCATTCTTCACGCACCTTCGTAAGGATTGCAGGAAAGAATCTATCCTGAGGAAAAGTGCGTAATCGGCACAATTTAGGAGTCTCACCTGTTGCTTTCTGCCATAAGGAGTTAGCATGAAAGCAATGAATCAGATATGATGTTCCAGCCAAGTGAAAGATGAATTGTGAAAGCATTGGCAGCGTAAAGCTCCCATCGAACCTGCTGCAGAAGTTGCAGCTTCCAGCAGAAGAAACAGGCTAGACATGAGGAGAATAAGCCCACGTTTTGACCACGTATATTTCCTCTCTTTCTTTGACAAAGACCTGAATCAGATAGCAAACTTCCAGGCTCTTCTTCCCTAGTGCCAGGTTCCTCAGAGTCATCAGATGGAATGATCTCTGCTGCATCCAGGTGTGCCCATTGGCAAAGGTGACACCCGCAACAAAGTGGAGAAGTGCTTGGGGCAGGGGAAGCATGGCACTGGGGTCTCATAAGCAGGACTGGTGAAATCGTAGTGGTTCCAAGATTTACCACCATGATTTTGGGAGATTCCAAAATGTGAAAAACTGCCTCCTAATCTCTAGCCTAAATCTCCCCTGGTGGAGCTTGAGGCCATTCCCTCTTGTCCTGTCCCCTGTCACTTGGGAGAAAAGCCCAGCTCCCTCATCTCTACAACCTCCTTTCAGGTAGTTGTAGAGAGTAATGAGGTCTCCTCTCAGCCTTCTCTTCTCAAGGCTAAAATGTCTGTCTTTCCTTTTCTGTTCCTTTGCCTAGAACCATGCACTCAACTCACACTGGGTCCCTCCTGGCTTACATTTTTACCATTTTATACCTTTTACCACAGAGATTTCTTGAGACAGCTTGGTAACATGCTCAGTAACTAAGAATCGCCCAGGCTATACAAATATGTAAATGGGAAACACATTAATTTTGTGTGCTAAATGTGTATTTCGGGCCCAGCATTTGAGAAGAACATGCAGGTGTGGTTCTACAGCATTCGTCTTGCTGCCAAGAGCAGCTTGTCTTGAAAAGAGGCCTTAAGAGTCATCGTACCAAACCCCTTTCTCTGAATGGATTGTTCTGCTAAAAATATTTCAGTACACACAACAACAGAAAGTAACTTAGGGACCTTCCACAACATCCTTGAAGAAGAGTGCTATGGGTCCTTCTCAAAATTCTTCTGCATGCCCAATCAAGGCATCCTTCACTGCTTGAAGTACACTTCACAAACACACTGGAATTTTTCCTAGCCAGATATATATGTGTTGCTGTACATTGTGACCACCCAGAGAGACAATAAGAGACATGATGAGGTAAAGATATGAGAGAGAGGACCTCCCACATCTTAGTGGTGCCCTTAGACCAGAGCTTGAAGATTGTTTCTGTTACATAAGGGCTGTTTTGCATCCCTTGGCATTGCCCAGGAAAGGGATGAGAGAAATTTCTTGCTGCTGTCAGAAGACAGGTTGGAATCATGTCTCACTGTTAAAATCTTAAAGACATTCTTAGACTGTCTTAAAATCTTAAGACATTCACTGTTACTAATACATTGCATTATTAGTCGTGGCTGTTATCATTCACATACCTGCAGCTTGTGAAGGCATCAGTGCAAAATCTGTGTCACATTACACAGAAGTGCTTCAATGGGATTTCTTCCAGCTACATCGTCCCACAACAGGTGATTGATGGATCCTGCAAAATCATAAATATCGGGTTTGTAACCTTTCCATGTGGTTTTTTTTTTTTCCAATCATACAGCTTTTTCAGTGTATCAGCACTTACACAAGGAACAGCCTTCATCGTTAAAGTAGGAATTATAGTTGTAATTAATATGTGCAGCCATTAGATGGTAATGTTTGCTCACCATTGCAGGGAGCATTGTGCTTGCAAAGTCTAGCACAGCGAGGCAGTTAAGCCAAACTTTTTGAACACGGCCATTGATCGGGAGTACCTCATCTGAGATATGTTGAGTGTCACAAGCTGCCTGGGAAGTACTTAGTTCCTACAGATCGTATTGATTACTTGATAGGAATGGCTGGACTCCATGATCCGGTGGGTCTCTTCCAACCCGGTTGTTCTATGAATCTATGATTCTATGATTGCTGCCAGAGTTTGGGTTCTCAGTGGTTCTGCAAATTAAGTCTCTGGCACCTGTAAACTAGAGTCTAGGTTTGAGCTTTTTTGACCCTGGGTAGCTGGGAAAAAAGATGAGATGTTACCTTGGTCAAAGATCTAGGATTTCAGAGGATGAACAACATCAGCTACGACTGTGTGGGATAGGAAGTAAGGATTCCTAAACATCTGTTTCAGCGGTTTTAAGTGTAAACCACAGGGATCAATAAAGATCACGCCCCCACATATGTATATATAACACCAAACCACATGTAACTATATATAAAATGTGTGACTTTTTTCTGAGCAGTTGCAACACTTCAGTAATATATGATGGACACTTGAAAGATAGAAAGATATATCTCTGCTCTATATATTGGGGGGAAAGTGGTGAAAACACACTGTTTGTAAGGCTACTTGTAAGGGAGTTTGACTAAGCCTGGTTTCCAAATCTGTCCTGGCTTCGGCAGGTTGGTTTTAGGAACCCACTGGTAATGTATTACTGAACTCAGTAATGGTTCAGTATATGATTCACCAGTATATGGTGCTCAGGAACATCCACAATCAAGGAACCCACTAGTAATGTATTACTGAACTCAGTAATGGTTCAGTATATGGTTCACCAGTATATGGTGCTCAGGAACATCTACAAGCAAGACTGTATCTCTCTGGAGGTGCAGGTCTCCTCCTCCTCTGCGGTTGTTGGAAACAAAGAAGTAGGCAGGGATTCTGAAGTGTGCTGACTGTACTGAAAATGCACGTGAATATGATCAGACACCTGGTTGCTGCCACTTGCTGTGAGAAATGGCTGTTTTCTCTGTGGGAGAGTAATTTGAAGAATGGTTTTCACAGCAGTTGGGAGTCCAGTCTTTTGCCTTACTTGACCAAGTAAAGCGGAGAGTGAAAAAAAATTAAGTGCTTGCACCCTAAATTGGATTCTACCTAGTACCCAAAGGAATCACAGAATCACAAAACAACCAGGCTGGAAGAGACCCACCAGATCATCAAGTCCAACCATTCCTATGAATCACTAAACCATGTCCTTCAGCACCTTGTCCACCGTCGCTTAAACACCTCCAGGGAAGGTGACTCAACCACCTCCCTGGGCAGCCTAGTCCAATGCCCAATGACCCTTTCCATGAAAAAACTTCCTCCTAATCTCTAGCCTAAATCTCCCCTGGTGGAGCTTGAGGCCATTCCCTCTTGTCCTGTCCCCTGTCACTTGGGGGAAGAGGCCAGTTCCCTCCTCTCCACAACCTCCTCTCAGGTAATTATAGAGAGCAATGAGTTCTCCTCTCAGTCTCCTCTTCTCCAGGCTAAACATCCCCAGCTCTGGAACTGCAGAGCTTGTGTTTTCTTCTGTACACACTGTAAATAGGGAGCCTCAAAATTATTCTTGTCTCATGTGCTTCCCAATCTTAATGACTCTCCTTTTTTTTACCAGTATTGCTGTATTTCCCAGGGCAGCCAGAGATGGGGTCATGACGTGAATCATGAGCATGAATCTTTCCTGGCTTATCCTCCAGCAGCATTTGGACAGAGAGAAGTGTTCTGTGGGTCTTGTTTGGCAGATGCAGTTTGCAGACCACATTAAGGAAAGCTAGCGACGTTACTAACATCTTCTGTGCTTCTATACTGTCCAAGGTAAAAAAAAGTCTGAAAGCCAGTGTTTTGATACTCTACAACACCAAATAGTACGTAAAAAGTCTCTAAAAATTATGCCTATCCCTCCTGTTTCCTTTTCCTCCATCCTTCTAGCTTGGACTGTAGCAACAGGATTCTCCAGGCAGAGTTTTTGACTGGGTGGCTGTTCAGTGATTTGCACTGTTTGCAAAAGTTGCTACAGCCCTTTTCCACTCATTGCTAATCCTCTCTGAAGTCCAACAGGGAAACACGGAGCATCTGGGTAGAAAGCTCATGGTTCAGGCTGAAGCTGGGAAGGAGGAATCATAGAATCGTAGAATCACCAGGTTGGAAGAGACCCACTGGATCGTCAAGTCCAACCATTCCTATCAAGAGGAATGAAATCAAGAGGAGAAAGATGCTTTTACTTTTTAGCCAAGCATACATTAGGAGTCTACATCTGAACTATTAATAAAACTATTAAAAAAGCATTAGTACCTTCAGGAGTGTTTTATGGTGAATTTGGGAGTCTGGTGCCTACAGCTTGCCAATTAAGGAGAGAGGTGTTGGTCTTGGAGGCAGCTCCTGGTGGGCCCTCTGGATGTTCAGGAATATCAGAGAGATCCAGACACGGAGAGAGACAAGAACACCCACAAAAATTTGGCTTCTAGAAAACATTGCTGTCCTTCTGTCCCAGTCCACACCTCCACATCAGCCGTATTGGAGCACTTGGGCAACACAGGCAGATTAACCATGTCTAGTCCCAAGCGAGTGCAGCTGGGCTGCCCCACAGTGTGTGCCTTGAACTGTGCACAGAGAGAGAAGGAAGAATTATGTCATTGGGCATTGGAATAGGCTGCCCAGGGAGGTGGTTGATTCACCTTCCCTGGAGGTGTTTAAGGCACAGGTAGATGAGGTCCTGAGGGACATGCTTTAGTGTTTGATAGGAATGGTTGGACTCAATGATCCGATGGGTCTCTTCCAACCTGGTTGTTCTATGATTCTACGATTCTGTGATTAATCAGGTGAACTGAAATGAGCCACTTCTCAGCTATCAAATGGGAAGAAGTCTGGTCTGAATGTTAGCTTAGACATTAAAAACCTGGTTGAATTCCTGCTGTGCTGCAGATCTTCTCTGTGACGCTGGGCAAGCTGCTTCAGGTAGTTTCACATCACAACCAGTATGTAATCTACCCATAAGCAAATACCTTCAAAACTAATAGTCCCATCCCCTCATTTTCCCTTTCAGCAGGTCTGGATCTTGCAAGCAAAGTGCTATAAAGTGACTGGATCCATTTGGCTGATCTGGTTCATTTTTAGTTGCAGCAATAGTTTTCTGCTGGCTCGACAGTCTGAACACACTCACCTCCTGGCTGCTGTTTCACCAAGCAGCGTGAGAACGTGGTCAAGGACAAAAGAGGCAGGACAACCCCTTTTGGCAGACTCGCCAATCGTTTTAGCTGCAGCACAAATCTTTACCTTCATCCTCTCTGCATCAGAGTTTCTCCTGCTGGAGCTTCTAGGGCTTTTGCTGTCACAAACACATTCCCAGTTAACCATTCCAGTGACTGGTTGGACTCGATGATCCAATGGGTCTCTTCCAACGTGGTTGTTCTATGATTCTATGACAGTGGAGAGAGCTACCCCGTACAAAAATTATACTACACTTTCTGGTGGCTGTTCCCTTCTAATGCACTAAAACATTCTCAGCTAATGACCTAATAAGATTTTATAGGTAGTAAGTGTATGAATGACTCAGAGATGGAGAGGCAGAATAATGGGAGAACTTTACGGGAGACTGAAAACAAATCTAATGAATTTTATATTCTTCAGAAACACAGTGAAAGACAATGAAGCATTGCAAAACACCTCAAGAAACCATGCGAAAGAGGTGCTGAGGAATTGCTAGCGCTGTTTTCTCATCTAAATCAAGAATTTCTCTAAAACACTTTTTTTTAGTTTTGTCCATCTTCAGCATCAGGAATTTGAAAGACTTTCAGGGTGTCTCCCTCTGCTCAGAAGAGGTTGCAGTGGGGGAGGACAGTGGTGGCCTGTCAGGGAAAAAATAATTTTGATCCCACGTGGCAGCTGAATGTTAAGGATGAGTGTTTCCCCTCTCGTTGCATGGAGATGCTGTCCTGTCCAGAGCACTCTGAGGGAGACCTGGGCAACTGGCTGTGTTCAGCCGCATGGGAGGAGGGACACCACCCTCTCTATTGTTATCTGACAGGTTTATTATAAGCTCAGCTCCCTCTGCTTTCATTCTCAATTTCACAGAGAGGAAGAAAGGGTGAATACTTCTTGCCGAGGTGCAAGGCAGCAGGAGGAAGCTAAATGTCCTGCGTAAATCCATGGCTCGCAATAAATCAAAGATGTGTTCCTTGGCTCACAAAGAGTAAGAAATTCCAGTTGGATGCAGTTTTATGAGTTCTTACCTTTACACTTTGTGCTGACATTGGTGTCTTCTCTGAGAAAGCACAATCCAAGTGGTTTTGCCTGTGACCTCATTAATCTCCCCCCTTCTCTGGGATAAGTCAAAATATGGAACGGTGCCCAGCGCAAAGCTGCCTCTGCAGCTTCTGTTCCTGCCAGAAAGAGGTCACAGAGAACACAGAGCAGGTTGTCTTCATCAGATTGCAGAGCTGGGGTTGCCTTTTATCTTCAGGAGAGAGAGGGGCGAGTTTAGAGCACAGCAGACATTACAACATGTACAGTCATTAACTCCAGATGACTTCAGCAAACAACAGTTTGCAGAATCTCTGATATTTCCAAAACAAATAAATGTGAAGAGCAGTAGGAAGTAGCAATAATATCTCATAAACCTGTTTCTTCATGTCTGAACAAAGTATCTTGTCTAGTAGTCACTGTAAAGAAGTACCTCGAATGACAGCAAAAGATGAAGAGGAAGGTTTTCAGTAGAAGATGTTTCTTTCAGAGAATTGCTGAATTCAGAACATCCTGGGGGATTTTTCTTATTTCAGAGAAAGCTTTAGGGCAAGTTTATGGAATCCCAGTCCTCCACCACTGTCCTCCTGTGCCACCTTACAGGGTCAGACCCCTGTAGTACCCCTGGAAACTGCAGCTGTTATGTGTTCCTCAGTTATCAAAGAATTTGTGAAATATACAGACTCTTGAGAAGCAAAAACCTTCCTGTGAACATCTGGGAGATGGTTCAGAAGATTAATTCCTTCCTCTCTCAATGTGGTTGTTTAGCCTGGAGAAGAGGAGGCTGAGAGGAGACCTCATTGCTCTCTACAACTACCTGAAAGGAGGTTGTAGAGAGGAGGGAGCTGGGCTCTTCTCCCAAGTGACAGGGGACAGGACAAGAGGTAATGGCCTCAAGCTCTGCCAGGGGAGGTTCAGGTTCGACATAAGGAAAAAATTCTTCACAGAAGGGGTCGTTAGACACTGTGAGAGGCTGCGCAGGGAGGTGGTTGATTCACCTTCCCTGGAGGTGTTTAAGGGACAGGTGGACAATGCACTGAGAGACATGGTTTAGTGCTTGATAGGAATGGTTGAACTCGATGATCCAGTGGGTCTCTTCCAACCCGGTGATTCTATGATTCTATGTTGAACTATCTAAGATAAATTCTGGCAGTACAATCCTCTATTTAATTTGACCCAGAGATAAATTTTGGCACCATGAGGCTGGTTATGTTTCAGGACTCTGAGTAATAGCATCTAAAAATACATGACTAGAGCACCATTAGGAGACATCTGAAACGCCTAACTTTAATGACTACAAAAAAAGAACCTAGACTAGACATTAGGAAGAATTTCTTCACCGTGAGAGTGGTGAGACACTGGAACAGGTTGTCCAGGGAAGCTGTGGCTGCCCCATCCCTGGAGGTGTTCAAGGCCAGGTTGGATGGGGCTTGGGTAACCTGATCTAGTGGGATGTCTCTGCCATGGCAGGAGGGTTGGAATTGGATGATCATTAAGGTTCCTTCCAACCCTAACTATTCTACGATTCTATGATCTGATTTCTCCTCTCCCAGATGATACGGCTTTCCTTGTAACGGTCTTCATGGCTTTTTGCAAACTAGCAATATTTGCATTAAAGAAAACACAATCTATGTAACACTTCCGACTGATTAATTCTGACTCAAGGTGTTGGACTGTGTCCTTGGAAACAAAAAGCATACCTTGTTGAACGCCGAAATTGCCAGTCATTTTCTCTTCCTCAGCAGTTTGAGGATTCAGTTTGCTCCATGACATCCTGAAGTAATTTTGCTCCTGATCCCTCACTCTGGAGTGAATTTCTTTCTGAGAATTTGTTATTCATGAGGTCACACTGGAGAGCAATAGGTCTGAAGGAATAATGGGTTGGGGAAGAGCGAGCCCTTAATTGAAATGTACTAGGGACTGTATAAGTTACCACTAAATATGGCACAAGAAAGCTATGTAGGTCACTGTAATTTAGGCTGGTATTTTTTCAAGCCAAGAGGCTTAAATAAATCTATATTTATTGTGTGGAGCACCACAGATTTCTCTGGAAGTTCAGTACTGCTAAATAATATACCACTTTACCTCTCTAACTTTATTTGAACTCAGAAATCTCTCCTTTAGGCTGCCTGTGCTTACAAAAATAAACCAGAGGTTTTCAAACTGACTTAATTGTTCCCTGAGGGTGAAAATACTGCTCTCTTAACAGGCTTTTCAATGAGATACAAACACTCCATTTTCATTCACGCTCAGGCTCCGAAGGCTCCCCTACATCCATGCTTTTTTCCATAGGCTCTGGCAGTCACATATGGTGTCGTAAGAGTAAGCGACAGATACAGCATTTCTCCACATATTACACACCTTATTTACACAATATCTTTATTTTATCATTTCTCCGCTAGCTACTTTGAATACATCAGGTAATTTCCTCCAGATGTTGTGTCGTCTTTGGTGCTATCCTAAACCAATATG
This sequence comes from Coccyzus lansbergi, assembly GCA_033558105.1. Classification (NCBI taxonomy): domain Eukaryota; kingdom Metazoa; phylum Chordata; class Aves; order Cuculiformes; family Coccyzidae; genus Coccyzus; species Coccyzus lansbergi. Next base: position 66,057 of record JAUMJK010001356.1, read on the forward strand.
GCTTGAAGCCTTTTTCCAGTGGTGGGAGAAGGAGCTGCGTCAGAAGGACTGGTCAGAAGGACCTTTGTTCATCGCGGCTCAGGCACTGCTAGACTAGGAAAGAAAAACTGGAGTTGCTAAATACTCCTCTGTCTCCTTGCTGCTCCCTGTCTGTCTTCAATGCTGACTATGAAGACAGCTGGACTTCCTTTACTCCAAGAACAAGAGAGAAGGGTTACTTCTTCCCACCCACTTCTTGTGCTTACTCCTTGTAATTTCTGTTTTCTGGACCCTTCAGCAGGGCAGGGGCTGCTCCACTGAAATCTGTTTAGTATATGACACTTTTCTACCAGATATTTAGAATCATAGAATCATAGAACAACCAGGCTGGAAGAGACCCATCAGGTCATTGAGTCCATCTGCTCCTATCGAACACTAAAACATGTCCCTGAGCATCTCGTCCACCTGTCCCTTAAACACCTCCAGGGAATGTGAATCAACCACCTCCCTGGGCAGCCTGTTCCAATGCCCAATGACCCTTTCTGTGAAAAACTTTTTCCTAATGTCCAGCCTAAATCTCCCCTGGCAGAGCTTGAGGCCATTCCGTCTTGTCCTGTCCCCTGTCCCTTGGGAGAAGAGCCCAGCTCCCTCCTCTTCACAACCTCCTTTCAGGTAGCTGGAGAGAGCAATGAGGTCTCCCCTCAGCCTCCTCTTCTCCAGGCTAAACACCCCCAGCTCTCTCAGCCACTCCTCATAAGGCCTGTTCTCCAGCCCCTTCGCCAGCTTCGTTGCTCTTCTCTGGACTCGCTTTCTCACCTGTCATCTCTCAACTCCTACTGAGACTTGCCTCTCCCTTAGAGCATGGAATTATAAATGAAATCTTGAATAGAAATTTCATTCCCTGTGTATGGAGGGAGGAAAAAAAATTGAAATCCTTTTGATTTGGGCTAAATAGGGCTCACAGCTGATGTGGGTTTTCAAGTTTTACTGCGTTATTTCCTGTGGATGTCTCTGGAGCAAGAAAAAAAATCTACAGGTAAACCCACAATTCCTTATTTATTTTTATAAGATACGTTTCCCTGTACTTATATATACAAAGACTTTGATTTGCTCTGGCTCATATAAGCTTCTCCTGAGCAAGAAAGCACTGTAGAACCACCTTAACAGATAATTCATACAGATTTATAGTAGCTCCTCAGAGTGTGCTGGAGAATGACCTAGATAATTTAGAAGTCTTTTTCCTGTGTTTTATTGTACCCACATTTGTCAGGGTTTATTCTAGGTATTATTTTCTACCTTGTGTCTTCATTTTTATGTTCAGGCAAACCCATAAACCCCTTTTACCTTTAAGACATCTGCAAGGAGTTCAGAATAATATGAAAATGTCACATCGTGAAGCTTGTTCTGCTCTTCCACTCATCTAAATCATCAGCGGGGACAGTAAATAAAGTCAAACCTAATGCTAGATCACTTAGTGCCATCCCTGCAAAGAAAATCTTACCTTGTTCAGTGAGTATCCATCTGCAACTCTAAGTTTTTACTGAGACCACAGAATCATATCATAGAATCATATCATAGAATCACTAGGTTGGAAGAGACCCATCAGATCATCGAGTCCAACCATTTCTATCAAACACTAAACCATGTCCCTCAGGACCTCATCTCTCCGTTTACTAATTGAAATTAGTCTTTTCGTACGTGTACAGAGCATTACAAAATAGCCAACACAAAGCCAGCCATGGCAGGGAATGCAGTAAAGTCTGTGTATCCAGATGCCAGAAGGATATTTGTAGAAGACAGTGCCCTGAAAGCAACTGCTGCCAAGAGCATTAGCACCAACACAGGTTTAATCATAGAATCACCAGGTTGGAAAAGACCCATCAGATCATCGCGTCCAACCATTCCTATCAAATACTAAACCAATCATCTCCCAAGAGTGAACAGTGTCCGCAAATGCACCATTGGAAAGAAAACAAGCTGTCAGAGGGACATTCTGTGTAACTTTCCAAGAACACAATTGCTTAGATGAAACTTCACCTTAGCTTGAATAAGAAATATTCCACTTTTTGTAAGAGTGACCACTTCTTGTATCAATCCAGCACGCCCCATCCCCTTCCCATGGGCACCTTCCCAGCCTTTCACGGAATCACAGAGTGGCTTGGGCTGAAAAGGACCCCAAAGCCCATCCAGTTCCACCTCCTAGAATCATAGACTCATAGAACAACCAGGTTGGAAGAGACCCATCGGATCATCGAGTCCAATCATTCCTATCAAACATTAAACCACGTCCCTCAGGACCTCATCTACCCATGCCTTAAACACCTCCAGGGAAGGTGAATCAACCACCTCCCTGGGCAGCCTCTGACAGTGACCAATGACCCTTTCTGTGACCCCTTCTGTCCGGCCATGGCAGGGACGCCTCCCACTGCACCAGATACTCAAGCTGCTTGTGGATAATGTCATGGGGAAAGGGCAGGGGCTAATGGGCAGGGAGCCCTGGGCAATGGGGCAGTGGGCACGGGGCACATAGAGCACATGCATTATGTGTTTGAATCCCTGGCTTTGTATACTCCAAAGGAATCCCAGGATGGAGGCTGCTGGGTATAAGATACCCCAGGGGCATCTCAAAGGTGAGCAAGATTACCAATGCTCCTGAGCATTGGTAATCTTGCTACCTTGCTCTGAGTTCTAACTCAGTTTGAACTGAGACGAGAAGTAAAACACTCATTGAAAATATAAATAAAACACAAAATCATCCTGAGACTTGCAGCTACCATGTCGAGCTACCTCAAGCTCCCTCATAAGGCCTGTTCTCCAGCCCCTTCACCAGCTTCGTTGTTCTTCTCTGGACTCGCTCCAGAGCCTCAACATCCTTCTTGTGGTAAGGGGCCCAGAACTGAACAGAGGATTCAAGTAGAGGTCTCACCAGTGCCGAATACAGATGGAGAATAACAGTGCTTTGGGTTTCCAGACCTAAAGTACCAGCCCAGAAAAAGATGGTCTGGCTGCTTGATCCATGTGGGCTAATCCATACAGGAGGCCACACACACCACACTGGCTCCAGTGCTCAGGAAGAGCAAAACTGTTGTGCAAGACTCTCTAGAATATCAGTCTCCTGAATGGAGAGCTGGGGGGGCTCCTGTCCTTCAGTCAATTTTTTATAGACAATTCAAAACCAGATGTGCTTCTTCACACTGCGTGGGAGGGGTCTGGTGACAGGGTCCCCGAGGGACAGAAACAGACAGTAAATCACTATTTCCTTCCACCTTGTGCCACTCCTAAGTCCCGCCTCATCACAGGGAAGCTCTCTATCAACACTACCAAGTACTGCTGCAATCTAATGGACGTAATGTTCCAGCTCTTTACACACATCTTATCATTAAGCTTCTTCAGTGAGCGGCAAGATGACAAGAGGAGTGGGTACAGGCAATAAGAGGCACCATCTATAGCAGGTCTAGTGGAGAAGAGCAGGAGTGGGAGGGTAAGGTGGAGGACAAGTGCAGATAAAGCTGGAAAGGAGGCCCTGGAACAGTGATTTTCTGCATGGAATAAGAGGTTGGGTTATTTCTGACAATTACTGTTTTGTGAAACCCCTTACTGTCCAGTTTTTCCTTCCAGCCCAGAAAGCCTGCAGACCACTGCCAGAGCTACGAGGCATGGTCCAGCTCAGCCCGATAGTCAGTACTTCTCATTTCTTTTTAATAACATTCTCTTCCCTTTTCAATTCAGGGAGTTCAGATGTACCAGAATGACTTAATTACAAATGGTTTAAATTCTAAAATCAAAGCACTTTCAGTCCTCGTACAAATTCAACCCTAAATTTATGGTAGTATTTACAGGCAGTTCCTCTCGACTCCAACATTTGGATCTTTTCCAAAAGTTATTTGCATTCAAGAACAGGACAACACTTTGATTTTAACAAAGCTGCAGCTGAACTTGGCTGTCACCGCCAGCTGTACACTTTAACCATCTCGGTCTTGGGTTGAATCAATGGCAGTGAGCAGTTACTGGAGCTGGAGGCCAGTGACAAGTGGGGTTCCCCAGGGTCAGTGCTGGGTCCAGCCCTGTTCAATGTCTTCATCGATGACCTGGATGAAGGCATTGATGGTACCCTTAGCAAGTTTGCAGATGACACTAAGCTGGGTGGAAGTGTCAGTCTGCTGGAGGGTAGGGAGGCTCTAAAGGGAGCTGAACAGGCTGGATCACTGGGTAGAGTCCAATGGCATGAGGTTTAACATGGCCAAATGGCAGGTCCTGCACTTGGGGCACAACAACCCTGAGCAGCTACAGGTGAGGAGAAGTCTGGCTGGAAAACTGCCTGGAGGAGCAGGACCTGGGGTGCTGGGTGACAGAGACTGAACATGAGCCAGCAGTGTGCCCATGTGGCCAAGAAGGCCAATGGCATCTTGGCTTAGATCATAAATGGTGTGACCAGCAGATCCAGGGAGGTTCTTCCCTCTCTGGACTCAGCACTGGTGAGACCGCTCCTCAAATCCTGTGTTCAGTTCTGGGGCCCTCACCACAAGAAGGATGTTGAGGCTCTGGAGTGAGTCCAGAGAAGAACAACGAAGCTGGTGAAGGGGCTGGAGAACAGGCCCTATGAGAAGCGACTGAGAGAGCTGGGGGTGTTTAGCCTGGAAAAGAGGAGGCTGAGGGGAGACCTCATTGCTCTCTCCAACTCCCTGAGGGGAGGTTGTGGAGAGGAGGGAGCTGGGCTCTTCTCCCAAGTGCCAGGGGACAGGACAAGAGGGAATGGCCTCAAGCTCCACCAGGGGAGGTTCAGGCTCGACACCTAATCTCTAGCCTAAATCTCCCCAGCAGAGCTTGAGGCCATTCCCTCTTGTCCTGTCCCCTGTCACTTGGGAGATATGTTACCATGAGGTTTTGCCAGCCCTAAGTGGAAAAGATGCCAGAAAATAAACAGATAAAACCCCATACATCTCAGACACCGCAGCTGCTACCCACTGGCTGAAAACATCATCCCCATGACTATAATTGTAGCTAGAAGCAAAAGAGACTGTTCTTTTTCTGAGAATGAGGCTTTCAGCAGCCAGGATTTCTTACCCGGAGGGAAGTGATTTTCTTTTCCACACACAGGTTGCAGCAGCACTGCAGCAAAAAGAAAGAAAACTTTGTGGTTTATGTTGTATCACATCCAACCCAAAACATTTCATAGAATCACAGAACAACCAGGTTGGAAGAGACCCATCAGATCATCGAGTCCAACTGTTCCTATCAAACACTAAACCATGTCCCTCAGGACCTCATCTACCTGTGCCTTAAACACCTCCAGGGAAGGTGAGACAGTGCAGGTATCCAAGCAGGGACAAGTGTATGACAGAGGACGTCATCTAAGGGAAAGTCTGTCCATGAATGGGATTGCTCTAAGACAGTCATGATGATACAAGAGTAGTTGGCAGAATCTAAAGTGCCATCAGAATTGAATCATAGAATCATAGAATAATCAGGTTGGAAGAGACTCATCAGATCATCGAGTCCAACTGTTCCTATCAAACACTAAACCATGTCCCTCAGCACCTTGTCCACCCGTCCCTTAAACACCTCCAGGGAAGGTGAATCAACCCCCTCCCTGGGCAGCCTATTCCAATGCCCAATGACCCTTTCTGTGAAAAACTTCCTCCTGATGTCCAGCCTAAATCTCCCCTGGCGGAGCTTGAGGCCATTCCCTCTCATCCTGTCCCCTGTCACTTGGGAGAAGAGCCCAGCTCTCTCCTCTCTACAACCTCCCTCAGGTAGTTATAGAGAGCAATGAGGTGTCCTCCTCTTCTCCAGGTTTGCCACCTTTTTGCTTGCACTTCTCTCAGACATTTCTGAAAATATGGTATTTGTGGGCTTTGAATTTCTTATTTATTCCCAAGGTCTGTACATCCTCACTCACTCACTGTCAACAACAGCACAGTGCCTACCGCCTTACAAAAAGGATCCTAATGTAAGAATGTTGTTTTCAGCCTCTTTTGTAAAAATGGAAATTTCTTTTTCTGTCAGGCTTCAGAATTTATCTTCTAACATCTTTTTTACTCATTTTTTTTTCCGGTTGATTTTCTTAACCCTTGGGATTTTGCTTGCATCCTGAGGCCTGTTAAGCAGAAATTATGGATGTGATCTCAGGTATTTTGCATGTACCTGCGTCTTGAATAATTCATCCGTCTGTTCCTTACACAGAGGAATCATCTGCTTTCTCATAACTTCTTTCAGAGAACATCAAGTTACTGTTGTCTTTGGCAAAATCTCTGCAAGAAAAGTTAATAGTAGCAGTTGGGTTCAGGGATCCCAGGACTATTTCTGTTGTCTTGCTCTGTTTTTATTTTGGTTACTAAAGTCGTGTCCAATGTGCCTAGTTACCAGGTACGTTCCTGCTTGGGACTTCTGTGATTTTTTGGAGGTAATTGCAGGCAAGGAGTTAAAAAACATAGCAATAAATTGTGCAATTTCCATGTCTAAATATTACAGATTTGAAGCCTCACTAAAAGCAATTGGCTGCTACTTTGTCTCCAGTCTATGAACAATTCTTGTGCAAATTCCTGACTTTATTACCAAATGCCTTACAGTTTAATCTTAGTAATTAAGTGTCAATATCTGTGAGCTGAAATTAAACCACCGCTTGCTCAAGGATATCAGGACCGAGCTTGCTTGATGGTCACATCACCTGCACAGCTTTACTTTTGCAAGTCTTGGGCTAATCTTACTTTTCCGTGCACTTCTACGTTGGCTAAAAAATCTTATTGAAACTTCAGCTTCCTGATAGCTTTCATTAAAACTTGCTCTTTGTTCCCTTCGAGTTCACTTCTTTGAACTCCTTTCTACTTGGGTTGCTTTTAGGAAACTTGAGTTTTCTGCCAAAAATATAAACCCAGTAAATATTGCAATAACACGTCCAGAGGAGGAGGCATCAGACAGGAACCGATCGCTGTCGACGAGAGATGCCTCAGCCTGTTTCTTTTTCTAGAACAGCTTATCGAGTGACATCAAGCACTGGTGTAAGTGACCATCCATGCATGTGTGTCTCAGACAGCTGGAAAATTTGGAAAACACGGAAAAAAGGAAAGGTGATGGTAATATCTGACAGGACAGACTGCTGGCTGGCTCATTTGGCTTCATAGAATCACAGAACAACCAGGTTGGAAGGGACCCATCGGATCTTCTAGTCCAACCATTCCTATCAACCATTCCTATTCACTCTGCTTCTCCCGCTGGTGATCTTATTCCAGTTAAATCTGACCCATGTTTGGTGAATTTGTTTACTGATGTCAGTAATACAGCAAGTATGAAATGTCAAAATAAAGACATCCAGGAGTTTACAATGTGTATTCTTCTAAAATGGGGCTAAGAAGAAGAACAAAACTAACAAAAGACCTCAAACAACCTCTCACCTATAACTCTAACTCCAAGGTATATTACAGAATACTAAAAATAAGCAATGATTTCCCTTCTTTAGTTCACATTCCAACAAATGTCTCAGAGTGCTTTAACATTATTATATATAATGTTATATACTTATATTATTAATACTATATGTTATACTATTATTAATATTACTATATAGTATTAATATTATATGTTATATTATTAATAATATTATTCTATATTATTATTATTATATACTATATAATCATATATAATGACCAGAAATGGTCATTGGGCACTGGCAGAGGCTGCTGAGGTTGGGGGTTGAGTCACCTTCCCTGGAGGGGTTTAAGGGACGAGTGCTGAGGGACATGGGTTAGTGTTTGGTGGGAATGGTTGGACTCGATGATCCGGTGGATCTCTCCCAACCTGGTTGTTCTATGATTCTATGATTATTCATTACATTTTAGATCAGTCAGGGCAAAGATCTCTATTCCTACAAACGAAGGCAAGAAATTACACAGCACTACAGAATTATTTATGTTTAAAATATGTAATGGGGCAGACTTGCCAATCGGGGAAGTATTAATACCCCTAAATTTACATGGTAGGAATTTAAATGCAAAACAGGAAAGGCAGAATCAGCACAACTCAATAATATATTCTGACTGCTGCACTCAACTTGTAGCAATACATTATACCATGTTGGTATTAGTGGAGCTGTACTAACCCCATTGCCTATCTCCATCTTGCACTTCCCATGGTAAATCCTTCACGATCATAGAATTATAGAACCACCAGGTTGGAAGAGACCCATCGGATCATCAAGTCCAACCATTCCCGTCAAAATCATGTATTTACAATTCCCTGAAGTCTTTAATTAGGGTGTGGCAAACAGAAGCAAAGCAACAGGAGAAGAAACAGGGAGAAGGCTGAGATAGCAGCAGCTACATGTGTGTTATAGGGGGTCATGATGGCACAAAACCATGAGAAGATAACACATCCTCTGACCAAACCTGAAACTGTGGCTGTCAGTTCAAAGTCTTAAAATTCCATGATCATTCCTCATAGGCTTCTTCTCAATCAGGGCTATTTTCTGTAACATTTCATAGAATCATAGAATAACCAGGTTGGAAGAGACCCACCAGATCATCGAGTCCAACCGTTCCTATCAAACACTAAATCATGTCCCTCAGCACCTCGTCCACCCATCCCTTAAACCCCTCCAGGGAAGGTGAATGAACCACCTCCCTGGGTAGCCTCTGCCACTGCCCAATGACCCTTTTCCGAAAAAAAATTAATTCCTAATTTCATGTCTGAGAGGTTGACTTAGCAACCTAAATAAGTCTCCAAAACTACTTCAAAGAAAGATTTAGGTGACATATCTGCATTTGGTTTTATATATCTTAAGGAGGGGGAAAAAGAATTAAGCAACAGCACAGCAGCTTAATAACCCTCCCTCACACACACAGACTCCTAAATCTCCAGCACGGCGACAGGGACAGCAGCTTTTTGAAGTATTGCACCGACTGCATTAAGCTGCTAACAGAGGACATCTGTTTTGCTAGCGTAGCAATGTGACAATTAGCCGTGTATAAAGTGCTGTGGCCAGAAGTCTGACTCATGCCTTTATTCCCTGTTAATGGAAGTTTTTTTTCTCCTGCTTCCAAGGAGATTTGAATGATGGGGACTTGCACTGCTTACACTTGCGATGTGCTGATATGAAGAGAAAAGGAGGGGCTGAGGGTCACACACTGGTTGTGGCAAGAAATTCATAGAATCATAGAATCACCAGGTTGGAAGAGACCCACCAGATCATTGACTCCAACCATTCCTATCAAACACTAAACCATGTCCCTCAGGACCTCATCTACCTGTGCCTTAAACACCTTCAGGGAAGGTGAATCAACCACCTCCCTGGGCAGCCTATTCCAATGCCCAATGACCCTTTCCATGAAAATTTTTTTCCCAATGTTCAGCCTAAACCTCCCCTGGCAGAGCTTGAGGCCATTCCCTCTCATCCTGTCCCCTGTGGAGGCAGTTAACACTGGCACAGCAGTGCTGGAGACAGCAGGGACAAGCACATAAAAGGAGAGTTGAGTATTTCCGGACAGTTTCTACATCAAAGTGATCTCACCCTTTGCATTTGCTGTGACTTCCCAGAAACAGGCGCAGCTCACACGGCAGCTTGTTTGCAGTGGGTTAGCCAAGTGTTTCCCCTCCTCTCAAACTTCAGTCGCTGGGACCTCTCCAAAGGGAAGACATCCCACAGATTTACAACCTGGTTGTGCTGGATCATCTCCCAGAAAGCACAAGTAGGAAAGGAAATCCAGTTATAAACGGGAAGAATAAGATCTCTTCACTGATCTATGAGCCTCACAGGCTTGGTTACTAATGAATACGTCTTTCTCTCTCCTATTAAAAATTTATAAAAATGGTAGCGCTCTTTCTTATGCGATTGCACTTAGAATCATAGAATCATAGAATCACCAGGTTGGAAGAGACCCACCAGATCATCGAGTCCAACCATTCCTATCGAACATTAAACCATGTCCCTCAGCACCTCATCTACCTGTGCCTTAAACACCTCCAGGGAAGGTGAATCAACCACCTCCCTGGGCAGCCTGTTCCATTGCCCAACAACCCTCTGTGTGAAAAACTTCCTCCTAATCTCTAGCCTAAATCTCCCCTGGTGGAGCTTGAGGCCATTCCCTCTTGTCCTGTCCCCTGTCACTTGGGAGAAGAGCCCAGCTCCCTCCTCTCTGCCTGCTTTGTTCTTTCAGAAACCGTGAGACAAAGCAGCATGAGTGTTTGTATTTGCATATTTGCATATCATAACTCCAGAAACTGTACAATCAGCATACACAAACCAAGGCCAGAGGATGATGTCTGTTCACATTTCGCAGCTGGTTCTCTCCACTTGTCTCTTTTAAAAAAAAAAAAAATTGCCTGCAGCAATGTGAAGGCCAAACTTTTTTCTACTAGTCCTTCCTATAGACATTTAACCCTTTTAAATATCTACATCACGCATGCTCTTATTTTACCACTCATCTTTTCCTCACCCACTTTTAATAACATGTTCCAGACTGAAAAGAATGTCATTAATTCTGTCACAAGCAAATTCCTCCAGCACAGCAGACGTTATTCCTCAAACGCACCCTGTCTGCCCTGTTTTAAGGCAAAACCTCCTGAGCAAAATGGTCAAAATCATATGACACATTTACTACTTTTAATCAGTTTGTGTTTTATCCCCAGAGATCCTCATGGTGATCCGTCTATGGATGTAAAATGTTTTGATAGGAATGGTTGGACTCGATGATCCGATGGGTCTCTTCCAACCTGGTGATTCTATGATTCTATGACTTCGGAATGCAACATCCCAGTATATTTTTTAATTTCAAGCTAACTGAATGATTCCACATGTCTGCATGAATTTCTTTTTCAAGTTCAGTGAAAGGTGGACATCAATATAGAATCATAGAACAATCAGATTGGAAGAGACCCACCAGATCATCAAGTCCAACCATTCCTATCAAACACTAAACCATGTCCCTCAGCACCTCATCCACATATATATCTAAGAACATCTAAGAACAAAGACTGTTTTTCTTACTGTGTAGTCCAGTTCAGATATTAGTGTGCAGAAAAGCCTGTAATTACGTGACACGTGTCACCCACAGCACCGTGCCTGGCAGTCCCTGCTCCGTGAACAAATCCAGATTACAAAGAGCTTTGCCTATTGTCTCAGGCTTCATCTGTCTGGTGCTGAATTCTGTCATGATGCTGTCATCAATAGGCAGAGAATAGCGGGAAAATCGTCTGGCCAAGCCACCAGAAAACCACTTTTGAGAGCTGGCTTTTCATCTTGAATGCCTGCGCACTGCTGGCTAAGTCACTGTCCCTATTGTTCAGATGTACCCACTGCCAATTACACATTCACTTAATGGATGTCTGCATTCAGACACCAAAGCTCAGGTCTGGAGAAGCATAATGTACTCACAACTTGCAGCCACTGCAGTTGTGCTTTGAATACAGATCTTTAATTTTATCTTATTTTAATATGTTGCTACACAAATGCTAAAATGTGGTAACGTTTCTGCACGAATCAGACCCTAAGCTTATTCAGTGCAGTACAAAAGGGTGTTTGTGAACGTGGGCATTGGAGTTATAAGGACTGTTTCCCCATTAGCAAAATCAGGGTGATGGCATCTGGACCCGTGAAGATTCAGTTGTCACCTTTTATGCAGCACCCAGACAATAAAACGAAGATCATAGACTCATAGAATCATAGAACAATCATCTTCCAACAGGTTGGAAGTGACCCACCGGATCATCGAGTCCAACCGTTCCTATCAAACACTAAACCATGTCCCTCAGCACCTCAGTTGTCACAGGAAACACAACAGATACATTATTCACACAGTATTTGGTCCTGTGCAAATTCTAGGGGTATAATAAGTCTGAATATACTCACTGGGTGATAAAGGTGTGGAGAAGCTGAGGACAACCCATGCCATTAGCAACTTCCATCCTCCTACTGGGGATTCTGTAAATAAGACAATATATGAGTAGAGAGCAATGGAATTTGTAATGCAATTCTATAGAGAGACCAACCTAAAACCAGGAATGGTCCTAAATACAGGATTTCCTAAAGCCTGAAAATGCCACTAGATGCATATAGCAAAGCAGGTATTCACAACCAAACATGTAGTCAAACAGGCATCAATGGGTAGCAACACAGGTTGCCACAGACAGACACAAGAAAATTTAAAAAAATAATATATTACGTTCCTTGTGGCCTGTCCTTAACATGAAAATCATCTTTCCAACATCTGCACTTGCAGTGTAACCCGCTACAGAGTCATAGAATCAGAATTGTAGAACAACCAGGTTGGAAGAGACCCATCGGATCATCGAGTCCAACCATTCCTATCAAACACTAAACCATGTCCCTCAGGACCTCATCTGCCTGTCCCTTAAACACCTCCAGAGAAGGTTAATCAACCACCTCCCTGGGCAGCCTATTCCAATGCCCAATGACCCTTTCCATGAAAAACTTCCTCCTGAGTCAGTGCTCAGCACACCTTTCAGAAAAGGAAGGATGGAAAGAGAAGTCCTCTGCCTCTGTCCCTGGAGGAGTTTAAGGGACGGGTGGACGAGTTGCTGAGGGACATGGGTTAGCGATTGATGGGAATGGTTGGACTCGATGATCCAGTGGGTCTCTTCCAACCTGGTTATTCTATGATTCTATGATTAAATGCTTTGGGTTGATCCGCTGAGACACTTTCTACTCCTCAGATTGGTGGAATATTGGGCTTTCTTTGATCAAGTGACAGCATTGTTCGAGGAGAATCATTTTGGTCAGCTGTGTGTTAAACGTCCTGTCAAACACATCATAAAGATAAGAGGCAAGTAATTTTCAGTCCCGACTGACTCCCCTCCTGCAGAAGCTCACCTGCAAAGATGGATAAAAAAACCCAAAAAGACAGCAAGACAAATCGATGAATAATAGCCAGAATTATTCTATTCAATATTTTTAGGTTTGTTTTGGATTTGGGGGGTGTTTGGTAGGTTTTTTTCAATTATAGCAACGTTTTCTCTTTTCTCTTGGCTGCAGATAACAGCAAGGAAAGGAGAGAGAGAGGGTAAATGGAACAAATGTTCTGTTTCTAAGCCCTGCAGATGCGATTCCTACATTTCAAATTGTATCATTACATTGTTTTTCCAACATCAGGGCCTGATCTACTGCCACTGTCTCACCTAGAGAAAATAAGGGTTAATGTGGTAATTTACTTGGGAGCTTGCCCAGAGGGCTGCATTCCCTTATGCTGGGGAGACTGCAGAGAAAATTATAGACCTCTCCTCTTGATCAGAGGGGAGACCAGCATGGTTAGAGCAAATAATATCCATGTACTTAGTAACCAAGAAACCTGCAGCTTCTGCGTTTTGCTGGTGTCCAAGAATCTGCTAAGGACATTGTACTGTTGCATTTGAATCTCAGTGTTTGCATTCAGCAGCTTCTTCCCATCCTCAAACAGTCTTGTACTGATGGCAAATGAACACGTAACACGCTCCAGCACATCATAGTGAAACCTGAGAGCTGAGGGTGTTTAGCCTGGAGAAGTCTGAGGGGAGACCTCATTGCTCTCTACAACTACCTGAAAGGAGGTTGTGGAGAGGAGGGAGCTGGGCTCTTCTCCCAAGTGACAGGGGACAGGACGAGAGGGAATGGCCTCCTCCAAGGGGAGGTTCGGGATGAACATTAGGAAAAAGTTTTTCACAGAAAGGGTCATTAGGCACTGGCAGAGGCTGCCCAGGGAGGGAGTTGAGTCACCTTCCCTGGAGGTGTTTAAGGGACGGGTGGATGAGGCGCTGAGGGACATGGTTAGTGTTTGATAGGAATGGTTGGACTCGATGATCTGGTGAGTCTCTTCCAACCTGGTTATTCTATGATTCTATGAAACTTGTGACAGCAAGGAAGGCACAGGGCTTTCAAGGAGACCTTTGCTGCCCTCTGCCTGGTTCTGCAGAGGGTGCACTGGTGAAGTATTGAAACTGGATAGTTTTGCAATGCAGAATTCACAGCTGATCTATGCTGAGTTGACCAGTGCTCTTTCCAGTAGCTGTTGTTGCGCTGGCTGAGGGCTGTGCAGAGACAGCTTCCCTTAACTACACCATCAGACCAAACACACACACTGGGACTAGATAGCTAAACTTTATCTGCCACAACAGGCTCAGCGAGCAGCAAAAACTGAAATCTTGCGCATCTCTGCCTGCAGGTCCTATCATTCAATAGCAGTCTTATAACTCCTAACATTATTTAAAAGTGCAGCAAGTGTCTGTGTTACTCCATAATGTTGATTATTGTCCTTGAGTGCTGAAGCTGAGTATCTGTGGAGCGCGGTGGCTATGAAATTTGTCCCTGCCTGAAACTACTCAAAAGTAGGCTGAGGGAGGCTGCCTGTCTTATAGGATAAACTAGAATAATCTCTATTTTTATATTTATTTTTATTTCACCTTCCCTGGAGGTGTTTAAGGGACGAGTAGACAAGGTCCTGAGGAACATGGTTTAGTGTTTGATAGGAATGGTTGGACTCGATGATCCGATGGGTCTCTTCCAACCTGGTTGTTCTATGATTCTAATTGTCAGCCCAAGGTGAATTTACAAGGCAGACCCTAAGCTTATGCCACTGCATCATCGGAATAAACATTTTTATAGTATTCGAAAAAGTTATTTCAAAAATAATACTGTAAGGGAAAAAAAAATCCATTTTTTTCTTCATTTTCTCTGTAATGTTCCTTAAAATGCATTTATTGTAGAATATCATCATATCATCGTATCACCATCTGACCCCCGAATATACTCATATTATTAGCTTGTTCCCTGTCTCATCTGCTGTATCTCATAAACTACTCAGGGAAAGGGCTGCAATTTTATTATTGTTATTCCTTTAACATTAGAATCTCACACTGCAGGATAACAAATGAATAGTTCCTGGAGCGTTGGTGAAAAATACCACAGGCTGAGATTTCTTCACAGATATCAAGACAAATTCATGAGCTTTTCACTAAGAAAGTAAATACGCCAAATTCAGCTGGAATATTATTTAACATTAATCCAGTTCATTTGGATTTTTTTTTAGGCCAATTATCTCAATGGATAAAGTTTCAAGCAACCCCTTCTCAGAAATTTCTATATGAGAAGTTTCTATTTTTCCACTAAATAATTTATTCAAGAAACTGTTTTATCTCGTGCATTAAACAAGTCTGAACATTAAAGCTTTTAGAGGTATTTTGAGTTGCTGCAAAACTAAAATGTGTTTTTCTGCTGCAACTTACCATTCTGCGGGAATGATGATGATTAAGAAAAAAATCCCAGAGAAAATTTCCAGAGAAAAATGTCAGTCCAGGAAGAAAAGAAGGAGGAAAAGATGAGAGGTGTTGGAGTAAGGTCATCCCCACCTCTCCTGCTAGATGACATTATCATAGAATCATAGAACAACCAGGTTGGAAGAGACCCATTGGATCATCGAGTCCAACCATAAGGAAAAGTATCCATGTTACGATAGCGTTTAAGCTTTCACAAAGGTAATAAATCCAAATAAAACAGTCCTGCCCTTAAATCTCCACAAACCACAACAAGTTGTTGGAATAACAGTTTCTCATCTTGTTGCAGGCATCAGTTTGGAGTCTGATTAGCCTGGAGGAGAGGAGGCTGAGAGGAGACCTCAGTGCTCTCTACAACTACCTGAAAGGAGGTTGTGGAGAGGAGGGAGCTGGGCTCTTCTCACAAGTGACAGGGGACAGGACAAGAGGGAATGGCCTTAAGCTCTGCCAGGGGAGATTTAGGCTGGACATCAGGAGGAAGTTTTTCACAGAAAGGGTCACTGGGCATTGGAACAGGCTGCCCAGGGAGGTGGTTGATTCACCTTCCCTGGAGGTGTTTAAGGTGCGGGTAGATGAGGTGCTGAGGGACATGGTTTAGTGTTTGATAGGAATGGTTGGACTCAATGATCCGCTGGGTCTCTTCCAACCTGGTAATTCTATGATTCTATGATAGCATCAAGAAACTAGACCTTACCCAGACCTGCTGTCTATATTAAGTATGAAAGTCCTTAATTAAATATTGAATAGTACTGGACACAGAACAGAATCCCATTCAGTGTATCTTTCAGGTTTGACGTGGTACTGTTCATATGTATTTCCTGAGTTTTCCCTTGAAGTTTTGCAAATCTTCGGAAACCTTACATTGGCCTAGAGTTCCTGAGGTTCTGTCAAGGCCACACTAAAGAGCAGTAAATTACACTGACCATAGAATCATAGAACAACCAGGTTGGAAGAGACCCATCGGATCATCGAGTCCAGCCATTCCTATCAAACACTAAACCATATCCCTTGGCACCTCATCTACCTGTCCCTTAAACACCTCCAGGGAAGGTGAATCAACCACCTCCCTGGGCAGCCTATTCCAATGATCCTTTCTGTGAAAGTCTTCTCTCCTGAAAACAGACCTTTAACAAACAGACCATCAAACAAAACTTTGACATTACTTGGTGTGTCCTGACTCTGTTTTCTTCTCAGTGCTTACAGTTTGATTTTTTTTTTCCTAAGATATACTGAGAAGTGCAATCAGGTCGATTGATTTATAGCTCAGCAACTTCTCTTACCTTTTGAAGACAAGCAAACGTTTGACCTTTTCTCATCCTCTATGGGTCCTCATAGATAATTCTTAATCGCTCTGAGGTTGATACTGTTTCCTAAGTGCTCTGGGATGAATCAGCTTAGACAATTTGAAAACATCACATTTATCTAGTTATTTTTTAACCTCATCTGCCTAATCCAGACAAAAATCTTCCATGAGCACCAGTAGTGTTAAATGTATTGCCCCTGGATCACCACTGCCATTTTCATTGACAACCAAGGACAAGAAAAAAACATTAAATTGTTCATCTGCCTTCCTGATGTACTGGAGTTTTAAGAATTATAGAATCACCAGGTTGAAAAAGACCCACTGGATCATCGAGTCCAACTATTCTTATCAAACACTAAACCATGTCCCTCAGCACCTCGTCCCTTAAACACCTCCAGGGAACATGAATCAATCCCCTCCCTGGGCAGCCTCTGCCAGTGCCCAATGACCCTTTCTGTGAAAAATTTTTACCTAATGTTTAGCCTAAACCTCCCCTGGCGGAGATTGAGGTCTTTCCCTCTTGTCCTGCCCCTGATGTTGCAACATCAGCAAGGCTTTACAAGTCTTTCAAGCTTAGAAGCATCAGGGTTTATTAGAATACGAGCTAAAGTGAATCATGTTAAAAACAGGTCAGGCAAGAACAGAAGTGCAAAGGCTCTGCAAAACGAACCTCTCCCATCTCCCTGGTGTGAACCTCCTGCTGATGTCCTGCAACCACACCTCACATGCCAGGCTCTCATCTCCTGGGCACTTGTGCATAGTTCATTAAAAATCACCAGTGAGCAATTCCTGTCACATATGATCATAGAATCACCAGGTTGGAAGAGACCCACCGGATTCTCGAGTCCAACCATTCCTATCAAACACTAAACCATGTCCCTCAGCACCTCATCCACCCGTCCCTTAAACACCTCCAGGGAAGGTGAATCAACCACCTCCCTGGGCAGCCTCTGCCAGTGCCCAATGACCCCTTCTGTGAAAACCTTTTTCCTAATGTCCAGCCTAAATCTCCCCTGGTGGAGCCTGAGGCCATTCCCTCTTGTCCTGTCCCCTGTCACCTGGAAGAAGAGCCCCACTCCCTCCTCTCCACAATCTCCTTTCAGGTAGTTGTAGAGAGCAATGAGGTCTCCCCTCAGCCTCCTCTTCTCCAGGCTAAACACCCTCAGCTCTCTCAGCCGTTCCTCATAAGGCCTGTTCTCCAGCCCCTTCACCAGCTTCGTTGCTTTTCTCTGGACTCCCTCGAGAGCCTCAACATCCTTCTTGTGCTGAGGGGCCCAGAACTGAACACACAGGATTCAAGGAGCGGTCTCACCAGTGCTGAGTCCAGAGGGAGAATCACCTCCCTGGACCTGCTGCTGTTAAGTTTTCCTCTGAAGCACTCTCCGAGTCTCCTCTTGAGCATCTAGACAGGGGATATTTATGCCTGTTGGTTTGCGTTATGTCATTTCCATGGGTTCAGGCAAAATAATCTGCTCCAACTGCATCCAAGCCCTCCTGGGCAGGTTGGCACCTCAGGCCTATTTATGAGCTTCCCTTTTGGAAGTATCTCTGGGAAAGCATGTGGCCTTTAGGAGTGACAGCATCACACAGCGATGACGTTACTGCCTGTCATGCTACCAGCATTTTCAGCTTCATTTTTAAGAGACGATGACACCTCCAGTGTCCCCAAATCACAGCATTTTCTGCTGTGCTTTATCTGCCCATGCACACATGCAAATCCACAGACTCTGACAACAGTTTTTAACAGTCTTCTGTCAAATAAAATGTCAGGATGTGATCTACGGTGTTTCTCTACTGCTATTCTGTCATTTAACTTAATAACAGCTAAATATCAAGTGCTTACTATTTTGGTGCTGTGTTCCATCAGCTATTGAGTTAGCAATAATGAGACAGGTCTAAATTTTAGATTCATGGTAAAATGCCTAAACCAATCACACAGCAACTGAATTTAGTGATAACTGATTTAACAGTCTGTTTGGAGGTCTCATCCTCTCACAAAGAAATAGAAACATTAACAAAGGACAAGTTCACTTACACTTTTCCAGACAATATAAATAAATTTATATTCACCACAGAAACCATTTTTCCCCCTTTTCTGCTGGTATAGACCTTTTCCTTGAATCTGACCAATATTTTGTATATGTTACATGTCTTTGTAGCTTCAGGTATAGTGCTGAACATCTGAGGTGATTAAAAAGTAGATCTGGAGTTTCCCCAAGTATATTTATTTACCATCAGTTACAATTCCAGCAAGCTCCACAACCCAAACCGTTCCTTGGAGAAGCTCCTTGCACTTGCTGTAGTAACCACCCAGCACTGATCATAGAATCACCAGGTTGGAAAAGACCCACCGGATCATCGAGTCCAACCATTCCCATCAATCACTAAACCATGTCCTTCAGCACCTCATCCACCCATCCCTTAAACACCTCCAGGGAAGGTGACTCAACCACCAAAACACACAGGAGTACACACAGGAGTACACAGTTACTCAGTTAAAAAGGGCTTTCCAAAAATTAACTTGGCAGAACCTTAAAATATTAGAAGTATTTGCCCTAAAAGAAATCCTCTCTCTGCATCTTCACTCTTCACTGAGTTTAAACCTGCACCTTTTCCGTGCTGGACTCAAACCAATTGTCCTCTGGCAGATTTAAAAGTGTCTTACGTATTCTACTGCATCAAATCTAGAACTTCTCAGTCATCCATAAATTAAACCAGTTGCTACTTTTCCCTTCATATCTTTTACCAGTGAGCATCAACAAAAACTTACCTGAAATGTTACGAGCAGTGACAGTAATATAAAGAGGCAAATTTTTCCAGGTATGTTTTTCCAAACTCCATTGCTTTTGAAAACAGGATAACTCATAGATAATGAAATAATTCTTGAAATCTGCAAGTCAATTTTGTCATTTGCTCACCAGTGCACCAGATTTTAATCTGCCAGAGTAGTCAACCACTGCATGATGCCTTTATGGCTGAGAGGGAGGATATGTTCCAGATCAGAAGAACTTTTAACAAAAAGAAAAGGATGATCACCTTCAAGAGCATGCAGCAGGGTCTGAACAAAATGATTTGCCATAGTCAAAAGGTGGCTTTTGGATCAGAAATTCATATCCAAGTGTTGCAAGTGAGTTTTTTTGATAAAACTCATATTTAGTTAAAAGTGTAACTTAACAGAGTCCGATAAGGTCTCTCTACTAATTAGTACAAAAAGGAAATATATGCAGGGGAGAATCAGATCGCAACCAGTCTGGAGCATTTTGCACAGGGATGGGGGATGCAAGAAGGGATTGGAGACCCTCCCGTCAAGTCACAAAGTTCAGAATGAAGCCCCTCGATTTCTAAATTCCCTCTCACAGAGGAGCCCACGTGCAGCTGTGTCCAGCCCTGGTCCAGACTTGGCTGACAGTTTCCCACTAGGAGACAGAAAGAGTAAACACTAGATGCATTTACAGCTAATGGATTATATGGTCCAGTTTTAACATTTGTGTCTGGGATCTTCTTGTTCCTCATTGTATTCCTTTGCTGTCTTTCGGAGAGGTTGTTATCTTATCTCTAGTGCAGCTGGTGCTGATGAACTGGATCCTTGAAGCCTCCGTATTTTCCTGGGGTTTGGCGACTCTGGAGGCTGTTTTGACTAAACAGGCTGCACACTCTGGGAAAGTTTTTAATTAGAAATTCCCTGCTTGCAGCCTACTGCTTTCAGCTTATGCTAAGCTAAGCAAACAGCATACTAAATCACACAATATTATAAACCTAAATTATTTACTCTGTTTAGAATGTTACTTATTTAAGCTAAGCAACTAATCACGGCTAAAGAAGAGAGTTTCCTGGCACGCAGACCAGTTGCCACAGAGGGAGCACCGAAATGGGGTCAGCAATCCATAGCTGGCACCAGATCTCATTGCGTTGAGGAGCACTCCTGTCCCAGCATGAAGGGAGATCATTGCCATGCAGCCGCACTGCCCAGCAGGGAGAGCTCAAAGCAAGCTCACTTGGGCCATATTTATGGGGTAAAAGTGATTGACATTTGATAGGAATGGTTGGACTCGATGATCCAGTGGGTCTCTTCCAACCTGGTGATTCTATGATTCTATGACTCATAGCCAACTTGCATGAGAAAGGAGAGGTAAGCATGAGGCTCCTTAAATCCACAGCTGATCAGTGTTCCCTGCATCACTTTGCTCCTTGCGGTGTTCCTGGAGGTGTTCTTGGCCCCACTGCAGGTCTTCACCTCCTCTGGAGTCTGAACCAAACTGCTGCTGGTTTGGTTAAGGCTGGAGATGGTGGCAGGAGGTGGATGTGGATGCGAAGCATCCATCACATCGTACCAAAAAAGCAGTTATGTGGACTCAAGGCACACTTTTACAAAGGTAAATACGATTGCTTAACAGATGTATTGGGATGTCCAGCCTAGCGTGGAATGGCACAAACCCTGTAGGGGTGGGGCTGCAGGGTAGCCCCCAGAACGGGCTCCGTGTCGATCTTGGTCACTCCCTCAGGGAGCTGGAAGGTGAACGCCCGCAGCAGGCTGGTGAAGAAAATAAAGAGTTCGGTCCTCGCTAGATGCTCCCCCAAACACACACGGTGACCTGCAGAAGGAAGAATCACAGAATCACAGAATCATCAGGTCGGAAGAGACCCACTGGATCATTTGAGTCCAACCATTCCTATCAAACAGTAAACCATGACCCTCAGCACCTTGTCCACCCGTCCCTTAAGCACCTACAGGGAAGGTGACTCAACTCCCTCCATGTGCTCAATGACCCTTTCTGTGAAAAAGTAGGGCAGTAAGTAAATTACCCCACCCTCAAAACCAATCCTATTCATCCCCACACAAAGCAGAGGTATTTTCGCTGAGTCCAGAAATTCTTTGGAACTTAATGTAATCAATGACACAAAACTTAATGCGATTCTTCCTTTAAAGAATCCTCTCTGCAGCTATAGATAACTTCTGCTCCAGGTTTCGCTTCAATTACCTCAAAACCCTCATCTTCATTTGACTGACAGCTTTAAAGGAATTCGTTCAATCACATAAATGAAGAGTAAGGACTTGCTCTTCCTGGGAGATGTCGTGCTCCAATTTTGTATGCATAAAGCATCAGCACAGTCGCTTGCAAGTGCTTTCCAAATGTATGTCTGGTGTAGAAATGTAAGCCTCGAATCAATAACCATAATCATTAGTAGAGCATTTCCTCCCACAAAAAGGGCAAGTTAGATATATACATTTGCCAGGACATCTCTGATTTGCCATGTTGTTATTTCTTCAGCAGAACAAAGGCTTATATTTGGATTAGAAAATGTTACTGAAAATAATCGTGTTGATTTTATCACTGTTTTCCACAAAGAGGTTTAAAATAAACAACCGATGGGTTTTTAATAGACATTTTAATTCTACAGTCCCAATCCAAACCATTAGTGTTCGTGCATTTACCTATTGAGAATGGTAAAAAGGCTTCTTGGCTCACAAAGTTTCCATCCTTATCCAAGAAGTGACCAGGGTTGAACTGTCGAGGTGTTTCCCACTGCTCTGGGTCATACAATGATGAAGCGATATTTGGAAGAACTATGGTGCCCTGAAAGGAGGAAAAAAATCAACTCAGTTCTGTCAGTCTTTCCCCAATCACAACCAGTGATTGACCAGAGAGCAGCGATCGTTTACTTTTGGAGTTCAGTGTCATAGAATCATAGAATCACCAGGCTGGAAGAGACCCACTGGATCATCGAGTCCAACCATTCCTATCAAATATGCTGGTAGGTTCATTTCCCCACTAGGAACAGTGGGGAACATCACACCTTTTTGTTTCAGAATACCAGCCCAAGCCTGACAGTGCAAGTGGCTGTGACACTAGAAACTAAGAACTGTGTTTCTACTGAAACCATTTTCACTTCAAGTGTTAGAAGTTTCTGTGATTTAGTTTCTTTGACAAAGGCTAGTTGCTTAATCTTATTCCTGGGATCTTTTAAAGGCTCTCTGCAGGTAAAAATTGAGTCAAAAATCTTTTCGATGCCTTATTAGCACAAATCAATCGCAGTATCTTTCAGTATTATCTTTGAGGTTTTGTCTTCACTGGTTTGTAGAAGCACTTACTAATATCTTTTCATAGAATCATAGAATCACCAGGTTGGAAGAGACCCATCGGATCATCGAGTCCAACCATTCTCACCAAACACTAAACCATGTCCCTCAGCACCTCGTCCACTTGTCCCTTAAACCCCTCCAGGGAAGGTGAATCAACCACTTCCCTGGGCAGCCTGTTCCAATGCCCAATTACCCTTTCCGTGAAAATCTTCCTCCTAATGTCCAGCCTAAATCTCCCCTGGCGGAGTTTGAGGCCATTCCCTCTTGTCCTGTCCCCTGTCACTTGGTGGGGGGGGTCTTCTTCCATCCGGGGGCATTTTTCACTACTGACACTCTCCTCCCAAAAGCTGCATCTCTCAGCCCAGCCTGGTAGATAGTTTCTTGTCCTCCTTCCCATTCAGGTTGTGACCCAGAGGTTTTCAACCTCACTGCTGTTGAGCAGCCCCCGGCACACATCAATTTTAATCCACATCTTGCTCTAGTGATGGAGAAAAAGTCTGGAGCAACTGAGAAACTCTCTGTACCTTTTTAAGGGGAAAGCCAAGCAATGTAGTGTTCCTCACACAGGTTCTGGGCATGCCAGTCGAGATAATGTTGCTGAAGCGCTGAATTTCATGAATCACGGCATTTGTATAGGGCAATTTTCTCCGATCCTCATAGCAGATTAACTGGGAAGGGCTCAGAACAGCATCCAACTCCTTCTGCACTTTCTCTGTGGAGAAATATTCACCATTTAAGGTGGAAAAAAAAATGTGTCATGTATTTTCACTGCTTCCATTTTCAAAGTGATTTCACATTTAGAACTATGAGGACAGCAACAAAAGTAATGCAAAAAATGTAAGTAACTTCTACGATGAAATAAAAGTAGTAGGGTGTTCCAGCAACTTAAACATATGGGAGCTCTACTTCTGCGTCCAAGTTACTTGATTATAGAAAAATTGCTGCAAAATTTTAAAAAATCTTTGAGAGTTGCCTTACTAACACTTAAATCATAGAATCATAGAACAACCAGGTTGGAAGAGACCCAATGGATCATCGAGTCCAACCATTCCTATCAAACACTAAAACATGTCCCTCAGGACCTCATCTACCCCTCCCTTAAACACCTCCAGGGAATGTGAATCAACCACCTCCCTGGGCAGCCTATTCCAATGCCCAATGACCCTCTGTGTGAAAAACTTCATCCTAATGTCCAGCCTAAATCTCCCCTGGCAGAGCTTAAGGCCATTCCCTCTTGTCCTGTCCCCTGTCACTTGGGAGAAGAGCCCAGCTCCCTCCTCTCTACAACCTCCTTTCAGGTAGTTGTAGAGTGTAATGAGGTCTCCTCTCAGTGCAAGAGAACTGATTTACCTTTTTGTTTTCTTTTCGCTAGGTGCCTCGGGCACCTAAATCCACTTAGAACCACTGAGCTCACAGCTTTCTGGAATACTGGGCAGGTGAATCTGGACCTTAAGAAGCCTAATTCCTATCAAAATGAAACGTTTCTTACGTAGGATTTCTGTTAAGTGAAGCAGTGCCAGCTAGAACAATGTCCAAACACCTTTTAAAAAGAAAGATCTGCTTCTTGGTACCTTTTGATCAAGAGTAACGTGATTTAAATTACTTATTTGGAGCATTAACAGAAGCATAAAATTTCATTTGTAAGCTTCAAAAAAGGCACTACACACACACCAAAACCGACTTGCGGTTTTAACAAATCATCTAGTCTTTTCCCCAGACCTTTGAAGCGACACTAAGATGAAGGGAAGTCCATACTGCATTGTGCATCTAGTGCTCGTTCCCATCAAGCCTGCTCAGTGCCTGCCAGCAGTTCTTCAGGGATTTAAGCACCTTACGGAAGTGAAAATATATATCTAGAAAGATTTTTAAGTAAAGCAAATTTCCTTCTGGGAAGAAATAGCTTCTGAAATGAAGCATGAGTACTTCAGGACTCGTATAGTTTAAGAAAACAGCCACTGCCTCGGTATAAGTGTTTGATAGGAATGGTTGGAGTCAATGATCTGATAGGTCTCTTCCAACCTGGTTGTTCTATGATCTTATGATTCTATAAATACACATCTGTCTTCCAGCAGAGAACAAGGAGAGCCCAGCCCAATAATTAGACATAAGGCCAAACTTTTCCACATGGAAAATTCCATCCTAATGGAGTGCATTTCCATCATAATGGGATGGCACAACACTCTCATTGGCTATCAACACAGGCAAAACGTATGACAGGTTCAAAACGAAGCTACCAATTAAATGATGACAGAATACGGTTGCTAGCTCATTATGAGAGTCTAGGTGCAACATTTGGCTCAAGAAGCCTGGGAAGGGCCATTCTGCTCAAACTCTGCTTTTCCAAGTAGGCACGAAGTATTATAACTAGATAAAATTATTTAGATGAGTCAGTGCATTCATAGCCTTAATTAACTTATACGATAATAAACATGTAATAACACAAAACTAAGTAGACCTTCTTGTCTGACAGCTACAAGTTGAGCAAATGTTCTTATCTTCCATCTCTTTCCTCTGTTTAAAGTCATGTTCTGCTCTGGGTATTTGCACATCTTCTTCTATCTAACAATGAGACTCCTGTTATCACATGTAAGAGATTATTCTTCCTTTGGTTTTCATGTAATACGCTATGAAAGTGATTGAGGGTTATTTAAAATTTAGGCTTAAAAATAAACTTCTTAAATATACATAGGCATAACAGCCGAACCATCAAATTTATGGTTTTATATGGTTATATAAAAAAAAATAGTAATTTCTGCTGCAAGAAACTCAAATACATCACAGAGCTAATTTAATCACAGATTAAATAAACATCCTGACACCTGGGGATCATAAATGATGGACAAAAATAAAGGCAAATCCACCAGTTGACATTTAGGTAATTATCTTTACTACAAATAAGGGCAGGACTCTCTGGAGCTCCCATCGGTGATACTCAGCCAATATAAAGGAGAATTGGAGTAAATTTCTAAAGAGTGACATCCCTACTGCCACATGTCGATTTCTGGTTAGTTATTTTCAGCCATCAGTCCTGCTGAGGACTAAGATTTCAGCTCATTTTCTTGAAGTATCCCCAGCACCTCACCAACAGCTGCAGCAGTGGCCCCTCTTTCATCAAGGATTATGAACAACCCGCCTGGCTTCTCAAACAGCAATTCGAGTCCTCTTACTGCATTGACTACGCTGCTGCAATCTTTGTTTCCTCAAAGACCTCAACCCATGCATCTCCATCGGCCACAGCCTCCTATATATACATGCATAATTCCCAAATATATAACTCCTTCTGGAAACTGCCTTACAGCTGTGACTGCTCTATGAGCTTTGATACAGATATTCTGGATCTACCAATGCAGCCTAGCACATATCGTAGAATCATAGAATCAATGGTTGGACTCAATGATCCGATGGGTCTCTTCCAGCCTGGTGATTCTATGATTCTATGAAAAGACCCACCAGATCATCGAGTCCAACCATTCCCATCAGTCACTAACCCATGTCCCTCAGCACCTTGTCCACCCATCCCTTAAACCCCTCCAGGGAAGGTGACTCAACCCCCTCCCTGGGCAGCCTCTGCCAGTGACCAGTGACTCTTTCCATGAAAATTTTTTCCTAATGTTCAGCCTAAACCTCCCCTGGTGGAGCTTGAGGCCACTGAGATATACCAGTATAAAAAGATTCAGGTTCCACTAGTATCTAGAAATAATCACTGATCCATGAAAATGTTATGATTTGGCTTTAGGTTGCACCAGAGATACCTGTGACAGGCTTGCTCACTCACCTTGGATGTCTGGGTATGCCACCATATAGAGCAGGCTCCAGTTCAAAGTAGTGCTTGTTGTCTCTGATCCACCCAAAAAAAGGTCATTTATAGAATAAACCATGTTGTCTTCGTTGTAGGTAGACCTGGGTTCATCTCTGGACTGAAAATGATAAGAAAAAGTAGAGGTTTATACAAGAAAGTTAGAAAAAACAGAACAGGTTTAAATGTGATTTTATCACAGTTTTCAGGCTGCAGTGTGTTCTGCCTATTGTGCAATACAGAGAGGTTGACAAAGAATATTAGATACTAAAGGTGATTATTGATACGAAAAGCTAACATTTTGAAAATGGACAAGGCTTGTTTACTCCACTCTTTATCATGAAGTTAAATCACACATTCTCCACAGAAAAGGATTATTGGTTTAATGGTGGAAGCAGTGGTACAAATAGAATAGAATACTTACTTTTTCAATATGATCCAGGTAAAAGTCAATGAAATCCTGCGGTTCATCTGGCATCCCACACTCTGTGTGCATTCTGATCTCTCTCCTCGTAAAATCGCTCAGGGTATCATAGCAAGATAAGGCCTTCTTATGAGGACCAGGGAGACGGGACATCAGCCAAGGAAAGATTTCATACAGCTGCAGAAGGAACACACAAAAAGAACCATAAAGTCTCTATCACTAGAAAGTGCATTTTAAACCTACTAAAAGGAGACAGTAGTATTCATGTTAGC
This sequence comes from Coccyzus lansbergi, assembly GCA_033558105.1. Classification (NCBI taxonomy): domain Eukaryota; kingdom Metazoa; phylum Chordata; class Aves; order Cuculiformes; family Coccyzidae; genus Coccyzus; species Coccyzus lansbergi. Next base: position 93,165 of record JAUMJK010001356.1, read on the forward strand.
ATGTGTCTTTGGCATCATTAGCAAAACATTCTGGCAAAGATTATTCTTATGTTTTCAAGTTATTAAACAGTACACTAAATAATTTCTAATTGTGTTAAGATTCAAGATTTCACAGGCTTTCAGCTCAACCACAAGCCAAATTAGAATTATCATAATCAGAATTAACTGTATTCATTCATTTAATTATTCGATTCATGCATTCAATTACAATGAACCGTCTGCAGACATTTTAAAAAGGGAGATCCTGCCCTCCAGTGGAGAAGATCAAGAAGGAAGAAGAAAATCCATTGCAAACTGTCCTCGCTAGGGCAGCAGTTGTTGGAACCCAAAGGGTTGGGTGCCAGTGGCCAGTGCTCAGTTCAGAGTAAACTCCCAAAGCACTCACTACTAATCAAGCTCTTCAGTAAAACCTGAGACAGCTGAAATGCAGAAAAGCTGAAAAACAGCTATCTGATACTTCTATCTAGAAAAGAAAGGGTTAGCTAACTTATCCTTATTAATATCTTTCTCATGGCTAGAGATTAGGAGGAAGTTTTTCAAAGAAAGGGTCATTGGGCATTAGAATAGGCTGCCCAGGGAGGTGGTTGAGTCACCTTCCCTGGAGGTGTTTAAGGGACAGGTAGATGAGGTCCTGAGGGACATGGTTTAGTGTTTGATAGGAATGGTTGGACTCGATGATCTGATGGGTCTCTTCCAACCTGGTTGTTCTATGATTCTATGATTTGTCTGGGGAAATCTGGCTTAAAAATAGCTGCTTTCTCTCTATTCTGATAGCTAGAAAGCTCATTCTGATTTTTAGCCTATATTTACGCCCAGGTGATTGTCCTTTGTATCTGCAGTGTATTTTCCCTTAATAGCGCTTTTCCTGCTTGAAACATAATCCCATGATTTATTTATCAGCAGAAGCCCTATCCTTTCTCAGTCTTTATTTTGCGGAGCTCTTCTCATAACATCCTAATTATACTGCAGAAAGCACATTATTACGTGTTCACTGGAATCTGGCGGAATTAAACAGACCATCCTTCCATTTTTTTTTTTTTGGAAAACCAGTTCTTATTGTCAGGCAACCAATCATCAATTAATCATTTTGATAGGAATGGTTGGACTCGATGATCCAATGGGTCTCTTCCAACCTGGTGACTCTATGATTGCCTTATCACAGAAGGATAGTAGTCCAGCTCTTGGCAAAATCACATAAAACTTCATATCAAACACTAAAGCATGTCCCTCAGGACCTCATCTGCCCATCCCTTAAACACCTCCAGGGAAGGTGAATCAACCACCTCCCTGGGCAGCCTATTCCAATGCCCAATGACCCTTTGTGTGAAAAACATCCTCCTAATCTCTAGCCTAAATCTACCCTGGCAGAGCTTGAGGCCATTCCCTCTTGTCCTGTCCCCTGTCACTTGGGAGAAGAGCCCAGCTCCCTCCTCTCCACAACCTCCTTTCAGGGAGTTGGAGAGAGTAATGAGGTCTCCTCTCAGCCTCCTCTTCTCCAGGATAAACACCCCCAGCTCTCTCAGCCATTCCTCATAAGGCCTGTTCTCCAGCCCCCTCACCAGCCTTGTTGCTCTTCTCTAGACTCGCTCCAGAGCCTCAACATCCTTCTTGTGGTGAGTGATCCACAACTGAACACAGGATTCGAGAAGCAGTCTCCCCAGTGCTGAGTACAGAGGGAGAATAACCTCCCTGGCCCTGCTGGTCACACCATTTCTGATCCAAGCCAGGATACCATTGCCTTCTTGGCCACCTGGGCACACTGTTGGCTCATGTTCAGTCGGCTGTCGACCAACACCCCCAGGTCCCTCTCCTCCTGGCAGCTTTCTAGACAGACTTCTCCTAGTCTGTAGCTCTGCATAGGGTTGTTGTGCCCCAAGTGCAGGACCCGGCATTTGGCCATGTTAAACCTCATGCCTCAACAATGACCAAGGCTGGTATGTAGAGCGTTCCCATCACATTCCCCGTTAGTGCATTGCATCCATCACGACTCACCCATTCCAAAACTTCCACCTAATGGCTACCTCTGGAATCTGCATTTCTCTCTCTCTCTTATCCAGAACAGCAACAGGTCATTTACTTACATGATGAATAAAGCTGCCTCCAAATTTGAATATATACTCTGTGGCTTTAATCAGGTCGTGGAAGGCTTTATCCTCTCTGGAGAAGCGATGTCCGAAAACAACAGCACATATCACATTTGAGATGGAATGAACAAGAGGGTAAGAAGGATCCAAGGGTTTCCCTGCAAACATAATAACTGTCACTGTTAATGTCTCCTTGTCTGCTTTAGCGAAACGAGAGAATATTACAGGTTATCCAAACAATTTCCAAGATCATTATACTTCACAGAGAAGAAGCAATCTTCTTACAAAATTGCAATATCAAACTCTTTCTTCAAAACTATGGGGGAATCTCATAATCCTGGGAATGTGTGGTACTCTAAAGAGATGCCGAATGTGTAAAATATTTTGTAATACATACAACAGAGAGGATTTAGAGGTAAGGGAAAAAATTATATCCACGTTTGCTATCTGGTAAATTCAAAATAGGTGTCAAGTATGGGAATGACTGAAAACACTGTGGTCAAAGGAAATCTGAGAGGAGAACCATGAGGAGGGGCAATCTTATTCAGCAGGGACACAAATACATACAAGGCTACTGTATTTTGTCTGACCTTGCTAGGAAAGCACAATCTCCATAAGATAAAATGTAATGAAGTTCTTTCAACCAATTGCATCAATGAAATAATAACTCATTTTCATAGAATCATAGAATCATAGAACAACCAGGTTGGAAGAGACCCATCGGATCATCAAGTCCAACGATTCCTATCAAAAAAAAAAGCTAAAATTTAAAATTTAAAATTGCTATTTTAAAGCAATTCCTTGAAAAACTAATATCAAAAGGTCTACTTTGTGACTTCGGAGTAAATTACTTTAAACAGTTGTACTGTTCTTATGTAGGGACTGATGCAGTCGTCCAACACCCAATGCTCAATTCTGATTAGCTACTTATTGTTCTAGGCCTTTTTTTCCTCCACACATGTTCACATCTTAATTTCTCCTAGTTCTTAAAACATGGACTGGGCTAAATTTAGTTACTTTTCATTGATACAGTGCTAGCCACAGCACATCCTGAATTACTGTGCCTTTGCGTAATGATCAGTCTTGGGAAATCGAGCTCACGTGGTCCTAACTTGTTTGATCATGGAGAAATGTTGTAATGAAGACAAGATTCTAGTCGCTGCTTTATGGAGATCATGCAAATGGTGTTACAAGACTTAATTCATCAGTACGGAAAATACATCCATATCTCAATGCACAAGCTTCATGTATGAACCAGCAATGTGCCCTCAAGGCAAAGAAAGACAGCATGATCCTGGGCTATGTTAGCACAGGCATTGCCGGCAGGCCAGGTGGTATCATACTTCCCCTCCAATCAGCACCAGTGAGACCCATCTAGAGTGCTAAGTCCAATACTAGGTTCCCCAGTACAAGAGAGACATCGATATAACAGAACAAGTTGAGTAAGGACCAACAAAGACAATTAAGGAGCTGAAGCATCTGACATAACAGAGGTTAAAAGAGAGCTGGTACTGTTCAGTCTGGAGAAGAGAAGGCTCAGGGAAGTACCTTAAATGTGTATAAATACCCAGTAGGGGTAAGGGAGGGGATAAAAAACATGGAGCTAGACTTTTCTTTGTGGTATCAAGCACAGCAATGGGCAAAACCATTAAATTCTGCCTAAACATAAACTTTTTTTACTATAGGGCTCATTGAACACTGGAACCTGTTACTTGGAAGAGGTGGTGAAGTTTCCACTCTTGTGGATATTTAAAACACAATTGGACTCAGCTCTGAGAAAACTGCTCTGATTGACCCTTCTTTGAGGAGGGGTTGAGACTAGACCATCTGTAGAGATCCTTTTCCACTTAAAGCCATATAATATATACCATAGAATTATGGTATAAAAAAATAAGCTTCAGTAATTGTCTAAGTAACTTTGAACAAGAATGGCTTCCCACTGAGTTTGAAAGACAGGACTGGGGCCTTCGCATTTTCAACCCATTCCACATAGACACGTTCCCCCCTGCAATCTCTTGTGGGATGAAGGCTGCCTTTGATTTCAGAGCAGGACAGAGAAGTTCGTGCACTGAAGGCAGCAGACTATGGACAAGGAATGAATCGATACTGATTGCAGAGATACCTTTCATACTCGCAAAGAAGTCTACCAGGTGGCTGGCCTCTTCTTGCACCCGATGCTCCAGACCTCGTTTCCCCAAACCAAGGTTGCGTAGAGTCCTCAGTGCAAACCTCCTCTGCTGCTTCCAGGTGTGACCAGTCGCCAGCATAATCCCTGCATCCATTCAAGGAAGAGCTCTTTATCGTGCTAACGTTTATTATATGTTATCAGATTTACTCAATCACATCATATAACGATATTACTGCATTGCCTATGAGCACAAAGGAACAGTTGTGGCACAGAAGCATGTGGGCAGGGTTTAAATGCACAAACTCAACAAGATGACTTGCAGGATTAAGCTTGATCCAAACAACCAGTTATCTCAGTAGTTTGACAGCTGCTTCTCCAGATGCTTTTCGAAGTGCTTGCCTCCTGCTCTCTTCCGTGCTTGGAGTTCACCTGACCTGCATAAAGATTCTCATGATGTGAAAGGAGAAAGAGTTGCAACTGTCTGCAGTCAGAGAGAGAAGCTCCTGTCCCCAAGGCAGTGAAGTTCAAATGTCTTTGGGAGGAATAAGCATCATATCCTAACATATCCTAATAATATTAGCGTTTGATAGGAATGGTTGGACTCAATGATCCGATGGGTCTCTTCCAACCTGGTTGTTCTATGATTCTATGATTCTAACAGGATATTTAATGTAGTGTAAGAATCACCAATGACTGAAACAAATTCAAATGAAAAATATTTCATAGAATCACCAGGTTGGAAGAGACCCACCAGATCATCGAGTCCAACCATTTTAAGGAATTAAGTTTCCTCAGAAAAAGTCGAGGTCCCAAATAAAATAAAGGTTGTTTCACAGTGCATGCATTCATGAAAATAAGGAGTTTGGGAATTTCTAATGTTGCTGGGGAGCATGAAACATGCAGTAAAGTTGAAACAGAAGTGCTCTGAACCTCTAGAGGCATCTGTGAGAGTAGGAAAATATCAACAAAAGGAAAGGAAACGGAAGATCCCAGTATCAAGCTCACTCTTCAGCTGCAAATGTAAAGGTGGGGGCAGCAAGCCCAGGATGAGACAGTGTGCTGTTTGCTGTTCTTCCTCTTCTTCCCCATGGCACAACTTACCACTGCCTCATCTCATCACCTCTGAATTTGCTCCAGTGAATATTTCGTGGTTACAAGATGAAAAATTGTTGCAATTTGTCAAGACCATATTTCTGTGCAATCTTTATTCTCACCTTTTCCTTTGGCCATCGCTCTGAAGAAAGGAGACACCAGCCTCCCAGAAACATCTTCAGGGTGCGTGGTCATTCCATCCTTAACAGCTTGAAATCCATTCAGTACGACCACTGGGGCCCACCCAAACCACAAGGTGAATATGTTGCCATGAGTTTTGGCGAGCTACAGATGGGAACAAAACCAGAAAAGTGCAGCTGAAATCCCACACACTGCTAACAAACAGAAGATGAACCTGTTTTTACACTGATTACAGGACCAGCCCTAACATGAAATGATGTTCTCCACCTCTCCTACAAGATAACAATTATCTTTGAGCAAGCTTAAATGTCTTTTGCAGCATTCGCTGTTGGAAACAACTGAGCATTCCATCTTTTCAGAGCCACGGAACCATATTAAGAAAGATTAGGCGGTACCTTTTATTCCTGTGTATAAGCCAAGGCTCAGTTCATAATGATTCATAGAATCACAGAAGAACCAGGTTGGAAGAGACCCACCGGATCATTGAGTCCAACCATTCCTATCAAACACTAAACCAAGTCCCTCAGCACCTCATCCACCTGTGCCTTAAACACCTCCAGGGAAGGTGAATCGACCACCTCCCTGGGCAGCCTATTCCAATGCCCAATGACCCTTTCCGTGAAAAACTTCCTCCTAATCTCTAGCCTAAATCTCCCCTGGTGGAGCTTGAGGCCATAATGATTCATAGAATCATAGAACAACCGGGTTGGAAGAGACCCACTGGATCATTGAGTCCAACCGTTCCTATCAAATCAGAACCGTTCCTATCAAAAAACTGTTTCTATTCATGGGGTATTGTCCATGCATGAATTTATTTATTTATATTTAGAGGGTTTCTCTAATTTGTACTGGCGAGTGGCACAAAAGGAACACAGGAATGTCAGAGAAGTAAAAACCTTGTAGAGACTGGACCAGTTACTTTCTTCTGTCCCCTCATCCCTTTGCATGTTTAGGTAGTGGAATATAAGACCATTGTGTCTCACAAGGTACTTAATTCCTGTCTGAACCTGCCATTTGATTGGAATAGCTGGCACCTCTCCCCCAATTCTCATCCCTGGAGGTGTTTAAGGCACAGGCAGACGAGGTGCTGAGGGACATGGTTTAGTGTTTGATAGGAATGGTTGGACTCGATGATCCGGTGGGTCTCCTCCAACCTGGTGATTCTATGATTCTATGAAATCACAGTGACAGAATCCACTGGAGCTGTCTACCGAAAATTCTGAAAGCACTGCAAGAACTAATAGAATGAAAAAAAAAAAGGTGGCTTTGTGCACAGAAGTGCTCCTCAAAAAAACAACTAACGAAAGGTTGGTGGAGTATTTTTAGGTCTGTCAGTACAAACACTCACATACACACGTAGTGCATCTTAAATATCTACTTATTGCTCAAGCAAGGGAGTGCCAGTGCTCACAAAGATAAAAAAATCCATGCTGTGAAAGTAATTTTTTTTTTTAAAAGAGCATTTCTTTTTCCTAGCTGTAAACCTGATCCATAATCCTTAAAGGTATTTAATCCTAAACGACATCAATTTTCACACAAATTTGTCAAATTCAGTGTTTAAAGATGATGGGTTTAAGCACCAGAATAATCTTCATACATTCAGAACTTCCAATACCAGTTTTCTTAGCCTGGTAAAGTACTTTTTGCTGCAATAACATTTTCTTATTTTACCAACCAAACTAGCAGTTCCAAAGCAAACCAAGAGCAATACCAGGGTGGTTCTTACCAATGTAATATTGCCAATGCCACATCAGGCAATGATGTTTTCACATAGTAAACAACATGAGAAATGGGAAATTACATGGGAATGGGAACAATGGGAAATTACAAACACTTCTAAGCAATTAGGAGTATATAAAAATAAATACCTTCATGAGGATATCGCGATTGACCTGAAAGTGGAGCTGTATCAAGGTCCCAATAATTGGGAGAGGGATCGGTCCAGGTGGAAGTCTTCTCCGTGCTTTTTGCAATTTTAAAAACTGCACAACTAGAAGAAACACAACCACGGCTATAAGAACTTGACTTATTGTCAACATTTTCGCAGCTGCTTTTACCAGCTTGTCCTTATTGAAAATAGTCTGTTGAAGTTAGTACAGCTGGTTGCTCAACCAGCTTTTTCGTAAGAGTTTAAATTTCATGTAATAACTATTCCCCGCCCTTAACCTTCCCTCCTTATTATCATCCACTCCCTATTTGTCCCACTTATTACATTGTCATATTCAAGCATATTTAATAGAGGTATCCTCCTCCCTATCTTCTCATACACATTTTATTTATCAAATATGGATCACAGAATTTGTAGCAATGGTGTTTTGAAACACTAAGACTAAGATTTTCCAGGCAATATTATAGAATCATAAAGCAGTTTCGTAGAATCATAGAATCACCAGGTTGGAAGAGACCCACCGGATCATCAACTACAACCATTCCCATCAATCACTAACCCATGCCCCTCAGCACCTCGTCCACCTGTCCCTAAAACACCTCCAGGGAAGGGAATGAAGCAACAGCTGCAGGGTTCCTAACACCAGTGATATGGAATATCCTAGGAGCGTGGGTTAATATTCAGAAAATGGAGAAACAAGGACTGAACAATTTTGTTCCATGTGCTTAAAAGGTGATACTGCGATGCTGATCACATCCTCTAAAACTAAAGGCACTTTCACAGCACAAGAAATGAAGCTGGTGAGGCTGTTAGGAATGACCAACCAGAGAGTGTGAGCATGATGCTGGCGCTTATCAACTTAGACTTTTTTCCCTTAAGCTTTCTGACAAGCACTCCTTTTTCAAAATGGTATTTTGTTACTGCTGTGAACAACAACAAAGCCTCAGGCTGCTGTCTCCAGCAATGGCATTATTCCCCTATATTTCCTGCTTCTGGAGGTGAAATGACTGCAATCTACATTGTCATTATCAGCTTTTTATCTTAATGCATACAAAGCTATGCTGTTAGGGAACATAACTGTGGCTACTTTCTATGTAGTTTAAGAAACTTTATAGAATAGAGAAAGACAAAAAACTGCGAGATGTAGGAAAGGTAATAAAAACAAGAAAGAGGATACAAAGGAGAATCAGAAAGAAGACAGAAGGCGCTAGAATGAGGAACATCTGCAAATACATGTTACAACTGGTAGGAGTGAGGGGAGGTGTCTTGTCCTGTCGCCCGTCACTTGGGAGAAGAGCCCAGCTCCCTCCTCTCCACAACCTTCTTTCAGGTAGTTGCAGAGAGCAATGAGGTCTCCCCTCAGCCTCCTCTTCTCCAGGATAAACACCCTCAGCTCTCTCAGCCGTTCCTCATGAGGCCTGTTCTCCAGCCCCTTCACCAGCTTCGTTGCTCTTCTCGCTCTAGAAAAGAGGTCATAAACAATAATCTAAGGACCTACTAATAGTTAAGAGAAAATGGACATTTCCTTGCAAAAGGCCAACCTTAGAGACAGCCACACCTGAGGGCACAGATAGGACACAAGAGTCTGTGTCCTCAATCGGAAAAACCCTCAAAAGCCTTTCTAAACGTACTAAGGCACCGAAGCCTACTGATATCTGCAGTTCTCAGTCACAGATGCTTTTCAACTAAATGAGCAATTAAATCAAAACAAACTGAAGATAGGACAGTGTTTTTGAATCATTAGCTGGAGTGGCTTCAGTCATTTAGAAGTTACATGAAATGAGTTTACAAAACTGCTACAAGTGTAGCAGATATTCAAATATGCAGCATATTTTTACCTTTGGAATAGGAAATAGGGAAGTGCCACTAAGAGTACATAACTATAGCACTGGATCTCGTGAATTACAGCGTTTTTATAGGGCAACTTTTTTTCTGTCCTGATAGCAAATTAAATGGGAACAACCCCCAGCAGCATCCGTCCCCTTCTGGACTTTCTCTAAGGAGGAATATTCAGCTTTAAATATAAATATTTATATATAAACATAATTTTTCCTATTGCTTTTTACAGAAAAAATAATATTAAACAAGATGAAATAGATATAAAAAAAGAACACTTTCAAATTCTCATAGAGATGATCTAAATAAGGTTTGACACTGAAGTTGTTTATACGATATAGTTGTTTATAGCTGCCCAAGTAATACTTTAAAAATAATGACAGCAGACAATGTTGTCCCTTAATAATATTTACTTTCCTGTTACATTTACTACTCTGAGGTGACTCATAAAAAGATTTGTATTAGTATTTGTTTTTACAGGCAGGGAATCGGTTGAAAAATGTAATCTTGGTCTTGTATTAGGAGACCAGTGTAGTGACTGATCAAGAATTGTTCTTCATTCAGAATCACATAGATTTTGCTTGTCATCCACAGATCACCTAATTGCTGTTCTGTAATTACCTGCCTTGGGAACCACTTAGAGAAATTAATTTTTCCCAAGGACTTTTTTTCTTTTTTTTTTTTTTACTTACAGTCTGAGCTAAAATGGCAATTTCTGATTAATTCCTGAGCTGAAATGGCCTGATTAATAGTACAGCCTTTATTATTGCAATTAGATTCACCCTACACGTTAGGAAATGGATGACTCTTCTAATACATTCTGAGAGGGTGAATGATAATGTTGTGAAAATTTCGGATGGGCAACTCAAGTCTCAAATTTTAGGTCCTCTGAAGAGCTGTTAGGTAATAACGATGGGAGACACTTTCTCCTTACCACTGTTTTCTTCTTGCCAGCTTCCTACTGTGCCTGGTACGTTGCCTAAACACTCATATTTGAGACCTTTGAAGTGATTTGTATGCCTTTAACCCTTTCTATTTTGTACACACCAGCTTTTCCTTTTCACTTATTTTACTCTGCCAACCTATATATTTGTTCTGTGAAGATCATTGTTAAAGTACACAGTTTCAAGATACTCACCCCAGACTTTTCTTTTTATATCTATTTATAAATAGACGTTTGAAGTTTTAAATTTCATTAAATAAACATACACATTAGCAACCTCCCACTGTGTTGGAATTCTTTCGGCTGCAAAGAAGCCAGGAGCCATCAAAGAATAGCAGTTATGGATTAAAAAGAATCATAGAATTAGAAGGATGGAAAAGACCCATTGGATCATCAAGTCCAACCATTCCTACTAAAATGATGAACTCAACACTCCACCTTGTCCTAAGTGGAAGTCTAATCATTACCATTAATAGAGGGGTAATGATGCAATTTATCTCATCCAAGACTCGACTCCTCCACCTGATCAGGTGAATCACGCCCTGTATTCTGCATAGGAGCCTTAAAAATGAAACATAAAACTACTGACCTGAGTATTAGAAAGAATTCAGCAGGAAACAAATGGACACAGTTCGCTTGGTTTATGGCCTAATAATTAGTTCCTCTGCTATTCTTTGAATAAGCTCTATTACTATTTGAACATGAATAATTTCTAAAATGTTGCAGAAATGTTTGGCTGTGCTTACCTTGAATGTCAGGATAAACCACCGTATAGAGCAATGCCCAAGATGAAGTGGTGGTTGTAGTTTCTGTACCTGCCAGAAAGAGGTCAAACGTCGTCTGGATCAAGTTTTCTTCATCATAAGTAGCATCAGCATCTCCTTTAGTCTGCAGATATAGAATCATAGAACAACCAGGTTGGAAGGGACCCATCAGATCATCGAGTCCAACCATGAATTAAAAAGACTGAGTTATGGCAAACAAAGTGCCTTACATCACAGAAACATTTACTGATACTACCCAAAATGAAGGGAAACAAACAAACAAACCAAAAACAAATTAAAAGGGTAGAAAATAATCTTTCTGAATAATATGACGGTACTTTCTAATATTCTCCAGTACATTTGTCACATTTTCTTCTTCAGTCAAATTTACTAATTGTACACACTTCCTACTGCTGCTGCAAATCCCATTATAACAGTAATTTCTACTTGTGCCTTAAACATACGCAGATCTGTTATTATTATGCATGGAAATCTACTTACATTATTACTTCATGCTCCTACTGCCACCTCTTAGTGTCAGCTTTTTAAAACTGATCCCCCTATAAGCTTTTCCATGGAGAAGATGTATACTTCTAATTTCATATTAGACATCATCATAATCGAAGGAGCACTTAAAATCCCCTGTTGTTAGTGAAGCATAAGAAGAGCTCAGAGATACTCACTTTATCCACCTCATCCAAATAGTAATCAATAAAATCCTGATTTTCACCTGTTTTTCTTTTTTGTTTGCGACTTTCAAGTTCCTTTGCTGACAGAGTGTTCACAAAATTCATGCTGGACATAAACTGTTTAACTGGCATTAGGAAAAGACATGCAAGTCAGGGAAATGTTTCATGTACCTATGGAAGAGATATTTTGCATATGTGGCATTATTCACATCAGCAAACTAAATTTGAATCCTATCACAACCTTCTCAGCAATGGAAAGAGCAAATGGAAGACTCTGATGACTGCATCTTCACCATGACATTGAAAGGACAATGTCAATCCCATGATTCATGAAAGCCTTTTGTAATCCCATTTTTCCCTGGAGTAGAATTTCTTAGTTTTATGCTATAAATTTTGCATTGTTATGTGCGAAGAATAACTGAAGATCCTCTGTACCCCAATTCTTTTCTAGGTTGAATTTCAGGAGTCACCTTCCCTGGAGGTGTTTAAGGTGCGGGTGGATGAGGTACTGAGGGGCACGGGTTAGAGATTGGTGGGAATGGTTGGACTCGATGATCCAGTGGGTCTCTTCCAACCTGGTAATTCTACGATTCTATGATTCTATAAAACATGATCCGGTTCTCAGTTTATTCAACATCTATATCATTTCTATCTTGTTACTAAAAAAATCAGAGTTAGGCTGATTTCCTTGGTGCATCTGCTAACTGAAAATATAAATATCCAACCGTGGGTTTATTTTCTTGCTGTAGGACACCAAATGCACAGGGATTTTACACGGATGCACCTCCTCACATATAAGGGAACATACTGTGTCTATGTGAAATACAAACCAACTCGATAAAGTAGAAGTAGAGCTGTATGTGTTCCCTGCTGTTTATTCATCGTTCTAAACCTATTTGCATCTTTGCACTTACACCATTATAAACCCACATATCATCAGAAAAGGCACAAAGCACTTTTTACATTAATTCCATTTCTCTAGTTCATTTCCCTTTCTTTTTTTCCCCCCTTTTATAGATTTCACCATGTCCTTTCACTTTACAGAATTACTGCAGCTTAAATTATGCATTAGGCCATAATTCTTGGGCTCACCTACTTAAATGGCACCTGCATTATAAAGATTTGTCTTTCCACAAATCTATTCGGATTCCTGGCTTGAATGTCGTCTTTATCCTACTGCCTAATTCTGCTTAAAACTACCTGCCCACTTACCATTAAAACAGATTAGTACCAACCATCATTAAAGGATTGTACATCATTGGGAAAGGACTGTGGATAATAGGATGGAATGAAGAATTGGGCTAGAATGTTTTTGTTACCTGGACACACTATTAAGAGCTTTTAAGAGCAGCTTATACAAATGCCTACTGAGATCAGTTTGGAAATAGCTTATCCAGTGTTTAACCTGATTAGAAGACACCTTAGGAATCATTCTACCTGCATCCTATGGGTGAGAGAATCATAAATAGTTTGGGGTTATTTTATACTTCTACCCCAAATATCAAATTACTCATGAAATTTTATAGGACCTTGATTATAGGAATTTCCAGTTAATACGAAACAGTGGAAGCCGTGCAAGATACTAAGCCAGAAGAGTTCTAGCAAATTCTACAGAGGCAGGTAGCCTTGTGCATTGGTAAATTGACTTTTTGACTACGGACAGCACTGTGGTTCCCATTCACAAATGGTTCATGATCACCAGGTTGGAAGAGACCCACCAGATCATCGAGTCCAACCATTCCTATCAAACACTAAACCATGTCACTCAGCACCTTGTCCACTTGTGCCGTAAACACCTCCAGGAAGGTGAATCATCCACCTCCCTGGGCAGCCTCTTCCAATGCCCAATGACCCTTTCTGTGAAAAACTTCCTCCTAATGTCCAGCCTAAATCTCCCCTGGTGGAGCTTGAGGCCATTCCCTCTTATCCTGTCCCCTGTCACTTGGGAGAAGAGTCCAGCTCCCTCCTCTCTACAACCTCCTTTCAGGTAGTTGTAGAGAGCAATGAGGTCTCCCCTCAGCCTCCTCTTCTCCAGGCTAAGATGAACCCGGTCTTTTCCCTGGGCAGATGCCCCAAGAGTGATCGACTTAAGAAAAGAGCATCAAATCTATTCTTACATATAATATAGCTTGGAGTCAGAAGCACGTGGCAAAGAGAGAAGACGTGACTAGTACAGGATAGAAGGATAATCTGTCAATTGTGTTCCACACAATCATAACTTAGCCTAGAATATGATATAAGTGAAAAGTAGGTATCTTCCTAATACTTCAATTACACTTTCTTTTTTTTAAAAAAGTCATAATTTAGCTTTATGCTGCATGAATTCAATTATTTTTTCAACTCAGAGGCCATATCCTAGACAGGTATTGTGGAGAATTTCATCTTTGAAAGAAACTATATAATAATTGTAGTATTGCAGGAAAGGGGTAAGATATGTACCCTTGAGGTTTAGAGTTTAGCCACAGGAAACTCCATAAGGTGCTACCACTATGAAATATACTTGATATCTTTGGATGACTGTTCAATAATTAGCATTTAGAGCTAGTATCAATATCAAGAAGGAAACAAAAATTTCTAAGTGAAAAAGAGACAGATCACAATTACAGAGCGTAAAAGAGAGTAGGAGTGGCTTGGCTAACTGCAGAGGATCACATAGTTCAGTTTTCTAGGGACTTCAGCCTTGGAAAACTGTACATTGGCAGAGAGAGAGGTGGCTAAAGCAGGCAGATACTCATTAGGAAGAGTTTGACTTCACTAGAAGGGAACTCACCTACACAATCCCAGATTTACAGAGGAAGTCATATGCAAAAAAAAAAAAAAAATCTAAATATTTTATAAGATGTTAGGAATTGCTGAGTTTTTAATATTTCTAGTAGTAGGTCTCCTGATTTTGCAGTTCCTAAAGCTGCAGTGGATACGTACCCAGTTTCCTCCAGGACCTGTTCCACTCCCTATCATTGGAAATTTGTGGATGCTGGACTTCGAGCTTCGTCGAGAAACTCTCACCAAGGTATTTATTTATCTCTAAGGTTGAAAATCAGGCTGAATCTATTTAACTTAAATTGTGCTTTGCATCGGAACAGTCTAAACTCGGAATTATATTCTTTTAAACCTCAAGGTAGATTATCAGCCAATTTCAAAGAATCCAAGGATCCTGCATTATTAAAAGTATTTCCAAGTAATCAACATGATAATTGCTTTTCTCCTTGTTATTTTCTTTCTCTTTTAGATACAATAATATTCACACGTAACATTATCCCAAGCGCTGTTGATACTATGATATTCGATCAACAGTTAAATTCTTTATTTCTGTGTTTATACCTAGTCCTGTAAACCACTCCAGTAGAAATCCCTTTGCCTGGCACCCAACATCACTGGAACATCTCTGGGCCACAAGTGATCCAATCTCTTATTAGAGGACAAACACAGAGTCAGTTAAGAGTCTCATTTTTCATATTTTTACAGCAAAAAAAATCTATTGTCTGCAGTAAACAGATTGTTACTAAAACAAGCCAGGAAAATTTGATTGCTGTTATGTTCACATGATTGTTTCATAAACCAATTAGAACTATTAAAAATGTAAGAAACCTGCTTCAGACTCTTTCAAGGAATAATATAAGCATGATCTGAGGAAAGAAAATAGAGAAAAATCAGGATGATCACATGGAAGCTACAGGAAAGAATGCAAAAATATTTCTTTGCTTTCTTCAGAAGAGGCAAGAATATACAATTATTTTGGCTTGTTAATAAAATAAACAGAAAAGCTCTAGGATTTTGCCCATAGTCATTTGTTCTGTGGTTCTGAGCTGATGGAGACTTCTGTTTCTCTTTAGCTAAAACTTCCAGAGGTGGTCTTGGTATCGGTTCTATAAAGTATAATTATCCTCTGTTCCCAAAGCACATTACAAGAGAAGGCAATTTTTTTTCCTGAAACCTGTAATTCAGTTCGATGTTGGCAAATGGATTTAATTACAACTACAGAAAACTCTTAATTGCATGTGTTCCCTGGTTTATATTTGATAATTCACTGTTATAAACACTTCAGCTGACCAACATCTACGGAAATATCTACACCCTGTGGATGGGGCAGACACCTATGGTTGTACTAAACGGATACAAAGCAGTGAAAGATGGCATCGTCACCCACTCGGAGGAAGTTTCTGGAAGACCTCTCACCCCATTCTACAGGGATATGATGGGTGAGAAAGGTACTGTAGGTACTGTATGTTACACAAAACTGAAATATAAATAAGGAAGAAATGCTTTCTTATCTGAACACACACACGAGTTGCCGCTAAATAAGCACATAACTGGGCAAAAGGTTCTCTGCAGAGCTAGGAGACTAAGAAAAGGAAAAAAGAAATTCTTCTGTTATAAAGCAAACCACTGACTTTTTTCCTTCCCAATAGATTCAGAGGAATTGGTTGGACTCGATGATCCAGTGGGTCTTTTCCAACCCAGTGATTTTATGATTCTATGAATATTTGCTTGGTGGATTTGTCATCCAGTTGTATCACTCCTAAAACAGAAGATCATTTGTGTACAAGAAATCTACAAGCAAAGCTGTTCTGTCCTCACTAAAACCCACTACCACTCATTTTCCAGGGTCACATTCATAAGTAACCACATAGCTGGGAGTCAAAAAAACCTAAGCCAGAATCCAAAAGTCAGCACCTGAAATCACAGTATTTTCTTTCTTAGTGGAGGCTGAGGGGAGACCTCATTGCTCTCTACAGCTACCTGAAAGGAGGTTGTGGAGAGGAGGAAGCTGGGCTCTTCTCCCAAGTGACAGGGGACAGGATGAGAGGGAATGGCCTCAAGCTCCACCAGGGGAGGTTCAGGTTGGACATTAGGAAAAAAATATTCAGAGAAAGGGTCATTGGGCACTGGAACAGGCTGCCCAGGGAGGGGGTTGATTCACCTTCCCTGGAGGTGTTTAAGGTGCGGGTGGACAAGGTGCTGAGGGACATGGGTTAGTGATTGATGGGAATGGTTGGACTCGATGATCCTGTGGGCCTCTTCCAACCTGGTTATTCTATGATTTCCCTTCCCAGCAATGAAACAGATGCTTCTGTGTTCTTTCAGGTATCTTTCTGACAAGTGGGCACACCTGGAAGCAGCAGAGACGCTTTGGTATGACAATTATAAGAAGCCTGGCACTCGGTAAGAACAATTTGGAGCATCAAATTCAAACAGAGGCCTGTCACCTTGTGGACATCTTTGCAAACACAAAAGGTAAATTCAGTAGAAGAATAACAGAGAATTTTCTTAAATATAGTAGATCAGGGCCTAGAAGTTTCACAATACATTTTTACATATGATGTAGATATTTTTCTTACTCATGAGATTTTCGCTGGCTTCTTAATTGCATTCTTCACAAAAAAAAATATTTTGTCTGCACAGCAAGCAATATAAAGTTGTTTTTTAAAATAAGGATAGCAAAAAAAAGTGTTTATTATCAACACAGTCTTGGGGACAGATGGTAACAATTTTTACATTCAAGGAGTATAGAGAAACCCTATGTTCTTCTCCATAAAGTACACAATTTGTGACCTGCTGCGAGTCATTCCAGGACAGGACACTCTTAGGCTTTGCCAGAGAAAGAACCCAACACAAGGAATGTGTCATCCACGTCCAACAAAACTTCTTTTTAAGGCTTGGATGAAATATAAACGAATAGAATTTAAGCAAGATGCCAAAATAAAGCAATTCAATAGAAATGTTCTGGATAGCCAAATTCCTCACCTACATCGTGTTCCATATTGATGTGAAAACACGGAGAAGCTGCCCAAGGTCTTTCTCCAACTCTGTGCATACTAGACACAGCACAATGGCCACATCTCTTCCAAGAGCAACATATTTACAGATTTTTATAATGGAGGAGATTAACAAACCATTTACTCCAAGTCCCTATACGGCCCAAATCTTTACTTTCCATGCAACATTTGCTCAATTTTAAACTCAGTCATTGTATTTACTCTTTCCAAGGACTACAAGCACTGGACTGAAGTCAGAGATGCTGTTTCCCACAGCAGTATAATTCAAAGGTTCTTCTTGCCATTGAAATATGTATTTCATTTAGTATTTTCTAGACTTAACCTTTTTTTTAATAGGATCTTATTTTCATCCCATTACACAGGTTTTGCCTTTTCAGTCTGTGGGGGAAAAACATATAGTTGAATTATTAAGCTGTACTTTAAAACCTAAAGAGTATGAGTCATTTCAACATGACTCAGGGTGGGAAGGGGGCATTTGTTTGGGTTTTTAATTGCCAAATTTAAATATCTCCCTCCAGATTTGAAGGCATGTGTTCTAATTAATTGTGTGTGTTTTCACACAATCCAGACCACAACTCAAAGAAGGAAAAAGCCACCTACCACTTGTCTTCTCAAAACTGATAATCACTATATTTTCCAAGAGTAAAAAGACTGAAAATAAAAATTCCCTGCACTTACAATCCATGCAGTTTATTTCTATTAAACCTTAATTTGCTTGTGTGAAATTTATGTAGAATTAGTCCGATCAGCCATTACTTTTGTAATTTTAAAAGTCTTTAAAAAGTCTAATTTTTCTCACTGTAGACTATTCGGAAATACTCATGGCACCTCATGTATCCACAGGTAAACCGTTCGACCCCCACACTTCTACTGTCCAGGCCATTGCAAATATAATTTGTGCTGTTGTTTTTGGTCATCGCTTCTCCAGCGAGGATGAATCTTTCAGCAAGCTTATCAAAGCTATTTATTCTGTGATCTACTTTCAAGCTACCATCTGGGGCAGGGTAAGAAACCCATTTTCTTGTTCTTATTCCTTAGAGGGCATTTGCAGTTCACAGGTCAAAACAAAGTGTTGGTGAAGATTATCCCTAAACATTTCCATATGATTATTCTGTGAGTAATTGTGCAGTAATTAATTAATACATACCTGGTATATGCCATTACTGCCTCATATTCCTTCTGTATGTCCATAAATCACGTATCATCTCCATGTCAGCTCATCCAACTGCACTCAAAGCAGGTCTATTTAGATGACGTTGTTTAGGAATTTGTCTGGTTGGGTCTTGAAGTCTCCAAAGATGGAAATTTCATGTATACTCTCAGGGAAACCTGCTCTCAGTATTTAGTTTATCTCCTGGCAAAACTAAAACAATTCTAACAAGTAAATAAATACTTTCTTATATCTAATCAGAATTCCCCATATACTGACTTATGCTTATAGCCTCTCTTCCTAGTTGGGAGTCTAAGTGTTGCGGTGACTTCACATTATTAAGATGAAATCAGAATTGGGTTCTCAATCTTAAAAAAATCTCATTCTTCTTCCTCTTTCTTTAAAAATCACAGATGTATGATGCTTTCCCATGGCTTATGCAACGTCTCCCAGGACCTCATCAGGAAGTGTTCGCATACAACGACTTCATGCACAACTTGGTTAGGAAGGAGGTCCAGGCTCACGAGAGACAGAACACAGGGGATCCACAGGATCTCATTGACTTTTACCTGGTTCAAATAACAAAAGTAAGTATACGTTTACCACACCGTCCGCTCCTTGGCCCCAATGCCTACTACAAATATTTGCTGTTCAAGCAATTGCTAGGGAATTTTTGTACGCGTACTTTATTTATTCATAGAATCATAGAATCACCAGGTTGGAAGAGACCCATCGGATCATTGAGTCCAACCATTCCTATCAAACACTAAACCATGTCCCTCAGGACCTCATCCACCTATGCCTTAAACACCTCCAGGGAAGGTGAATCAACCACCTCCCTGGGCAGCCTATTCCAATGCCCAATGACGCTTTCTGTGAAAAACTTCCTCCTAATTCAGCACTGAGGATTTTTGTTTAGGTGAGCTGCTGCTCACTGTTTTCTTCAAACAATGACAATTTCTATGTGACTAATAACATGTCTGAAATCACTCACTTCATGGTCTTCTTGTGAACGTACCCTACAGAGCAAAGACGACCCTACTTCCACGTTTAATAAAGACAATATGGTTCAGACCGTGGTTGATCTTTTGCTGGGAGGGACAGAAACAACGAGTACCACCCTTCGCTGGGCACTGCTCTATATGGTGCAGTACCCAGAAATACAAGGTGAGCAAAAGCATTATCAGAGAGAACTGCACTGTGCATTAAATCATGATGAACATCGTTACGATGTAAGTACTACCTCAAACACTTGCATTACATCGAAGTAACTCTCAACAATTAATAGTGGTACATCAACAAATTAGATCTAGGAAATGAGAGTTTAATAAATTAAACAAATGTGCCCTTTCCTCATCCATTCACTAAGAAGCTACACTGGCCATTCTTTTGTCTCACTAGAAGAGGACAGTAAATACATTTCATATGCAACTCGGTCTCATCTGAATTATCAAGGTGGAACAGCTTTAAGATACCCAGTCTGTGTATTTATAAACATAACAGAAATTACACCCGTAATTTCAAGTTTTAATGTGGGGTTTTTTTGAGATATAGAACTCTGTTACCCTCACGACCAATAGGGATTAGTCTTAAATGAGAGATCACCTTGTGCTTTGGGGATATGCACCTTCTTGATCCACTGAAACCCATACAGCACTCAAACCCTGTGCCAGCACAACTCATAGAAACATAATCTCTTTTTTAACCCTGCGGTTCTGGACCATAGTAGCGCAGAAACCTGTTGAAAAGGGGAGAAAGTTAAAATATTTTCAATTTCTCTGCAGAGAAGGTTCAAAGAGAGATAGAGGCTGCTCTAGAACCCTCTCATCTCATCAGCTACGAAGACCGTAAAAGGCTGCCATACACTAATGCTGTGATCCACGAGGCTTTGCGGTACAGCAACATCACTTCGGTTGGGGTCCCTCGACAATGTGTGAGGAACACAACTCTGCTGGGTTTCCACATTAAAAAGGTACAGAGTTTACTCTCATTCTTCTTAAATCTTTGAGCTACTAATATTTAATATTTATGTGACATTAGCTTCTATGAGCCCTGATTTTGCATGGACAGTATGTGGTAGCGCATCACAGATGGGGAACAAAGCCACGTGTTCTGAACCAGGACTAAGTCTACAGTAGATGATGCAAAAGGAAGCCTGGGAGAAAGCAAACAAACATAAAAATTTGAGTCTTTCTTCCCACTAGCCAAGTGTGGATGATGTCTGAGCATCAAAGCAGAATGTGTGTCTTAAGGAACAATGAAGAAATGAGGTTTAATGAACATCAAGCCAGCTAACTCTCCCACATAAGGGAGCAGCTTGGAGCAACCTATAGTTATGCCTGATAAAACAAACCCACACAAAACCCACACACTCAAGATGATAGCAGCTCAGTGCAATGACAGATCTGACAGTCACATCGACATGATACACATCCCACGCATATTAAGCATAAAATTGATGGGATAGAATTGAGAGACCCAGAATTGAAAGGAAGGTGTTATGATTAGTCTGGCAAGTATATAAACCAATCCAAGCTCCGCTCTAGCTTAGACACAAAGACGTTTCAGTAGTGCTGACAGAAGATAACTTTGGCAAAGGAAAATGTGTAAACCTTATGACAAACAGAAGGTACGAGGATTTGTCATGCCTGGATGTGCACAGGAAAAGACCACGTTGAATCCAAACACTGAGCTGCAGGCTCAAGATGGCAGATTATCTATTAGAGAGAAGGGAAGTCCAAAAAAAGAAGCAATCACACATGGAAAATACAATCTCTGCTTCTTATTATAGGGCACACTCGTCTTGCCAAATCTGCACTCAGTTGTGTACGACCCTGAGCACTGGGCAACCCCTTGGAAGTTCAACCCAAACCATTTCCTTGATTTGGATGGCAACTTTGTGAACAAAGAGGCTTTCTTACCTTTCTCAGCAGGTAATGCCCTGATGTGTGAACATTCCCGTTTGCTGCGCCTCACAGGAATAAAAAGACTTTCTAAATTCTAAAATTTTAAAAATATGCTTTTATCAAAGCGTACTTGACACAGAGATTTAAAGTCAGGTGTTCTGCTATAAAAGCCACAAACGTCATCTTACATTTTTCATATATTCAAACAGAGGATAAGTATGGCTAAGAGACATAATGCTTCCTCCTTCCTACATGTATGGGTCCTGCTATAAGGGTATTTGAGCTCCTTTAGTCCCTAAAGTATTAAATTCCTAGTAATACCCTCAAACTGCAAAATCAATTTATTCTCACCTTACAAACAGGAAACACAATCTGTCAAAATACAGAGAAAAGTGGTGATAAAGCAGGAAAACAAAACCTCATCTTCTAAGTCCTACAGTATCGTTTAGCACCAGGTTTTCTTCTATGTCCAGAAAATTAGCAAAATATACTCTTCTCAGTAGAATATTATTGGATGGGGGAGAAGGTTCCGAGCATTTCAAAATCATGCTACGAAGCACAACTCCCTTAATTCGCAATGCAAAATGCAGCAATTCAAAGATATAGGAGACAAAAAAAAGAAGAGTGAAAAAGGGTACAAAACAAGTCTGAGTGGTTCTTGGGTTCCCAGTTTCTCCAATAAACAGAAGGAAAGCAGCACAAAACAGGAATCTGGCATTATTCACTGAAAATTAAAATATAAAAAAATAAACAGTAAAAACACTGGGAAAGAGCTCATGCTTTTTATGTAACTGTGACAGATTATACTGTTACACTTTTTTCGTGGCTAAAAAGCAAATAGTCTACCCAGTAATGTACAAAGCACTCAGATTAAACACAGTAAATCCAGATTTCCAAACCATTTGCCCAAATTGCCTGTAAATCCTCAAATCATATTTGCAAAACAGGTACTTAGCATCTTACCTCCTTAACGCACAAGATGTCCACTAGTTTACACGAAGCAAGACAACTAATTAAGATTACCATTTCAATCCAGAAATCTCTTTCTTAACTTGCTTTGGTCGTTTTCTGTTTATATAATCTGAGTCTTTACATATCCTGGATATATTTGGGGGTTTTTTTTCAGTGTGGAATAGATACCCTGAAATATATTGTGGAAACAATACACCAAAATGAGTCATTGATTCTGTATGTGCCTGTTCTGTTCTCTTAGCTTACATATGTGCTCCTGGACACTGTTAGGGACTGTGAGCTACCAGGACTCACCTTAATTGCTGTTGACGAAAGCCTGATTACATTCTCCTACTTAGCTGCAGAACTGCACCCTGCAGCGCTCCAGTTCTCCCTCCCCAACAACCAAAGATGAAACTGTTAAATAAGCTTTTTAAAATCCAGCTTCACTGAGCAGCAGCTCGTGGCTCTCACTGAACAAGAAGCAAAAGCAGAAAGGGAAAAAAATCTCATCCAGGCTCTAGGGCAAACAAAGCAAACCCCATAAAATTAATCCAGATGACATAATTAGATAAATATAGTACCTCCAGAGGCATCTTCTGACAGAAGGAAACAGGAAATACTCATCTTACGTTAACAGAATTTATGGAACTCAGTAGAATTTTGTTGGATGTTCTTTTTCAGAACTTAGCTTTATACAAGTAACTCTTACTCCCTTTCTTCTGCAGGGCACCGTGTATGCCTGGGGGAGCAGATGGCACGACTCGAACTCTTCATCTTCTTTACCAACCTCCTTCGGGCGTTCACCTTCCGGCTCCCTGAGGGAGTAACAGAAATCAATTCAGAGTACATTTTGGGTTCAATACTGCAGCCACATCCCTATGAGCTCTGTGCTATTCCACGCCAGTCTGCAACGCACTACAACGCGGAGGGACTTGATTGAAATCGCAGATATTTCCAAAACAGGTATCACTGCCTGAGTTGTATTCAAATGTAGGTAGCTCAGCATAGTAAACCATAGAGTTTTTATTTAGGAGGTCTGACTTCATATAGTGGAAATTTTTGAAATTAAAGCATACTTACCAAAGCTCATATCATCCTATCTTAGGCATGTACACCTACACAATATGTTACCAAAGAATATATTTTCACACTCACCCTGGCAATTAATATTAATTAGACGTAGAGTTTTAGAGACACGATCTGTATGAAGTGAAGTTTCCTGCATACGTACCCAGTCAGATATCACACTTAAAACGGCACAACTGCTCTGATGGAGAATGGATGTCTGAATAAACATAAGGTTTTGTCCTTCCTCTGTATTCACAGTTTTTTTTCCTTACGTTGTTTTGAAGAAGGTACCAAGGTGAACACACTCAGTTTTCACTCCTATTTCTTCCACCCTCCCTCGAAGCATCATACACTGCAGGACAAACTTCACACATGCAGCAGTTATTACAGAATGGGGCCTCTTATAGTCCATTTAGAAATCCTTACACCTTTTTATTTCACTCCCTCTGTATCTATTTTATCACAACTCTTGGATCCAGGTGCTTTCATGAGTCCTTACTTCTCCTGTTCAGAAACTTAATTATATCATCCAGTAATTTCCTACTTAAAGGAGAAGGAAGCGCTTTTAAAGAAATGAAGAAAATAAAAGAAAATGCCAACATTTGTTAAAGCAGGCACAGTACAGATTTATTACTCAGTGTTTTCTTTTGTTGTCTCATCATAACTCTACAGATGCAGAAAGTTTTGACTGCTCAGAATTCAGCTGCAAGCATCCTAGATGCTTTCAAATGTCAAAGATCAATAGGAACAAGCACAGATTACTATAGGATGCAGTTAAAAAGCTAAAGTAGAATATTACATATTTCTCATACACAAAATTAGTGGAAGATCTGATTTTCCTCTCAAATCTCTCCAATTATCCCCTTCCATTTGGTGAAAGCCCCAGGGCTCTAACACACTGTAAAACTTGCTACTGCAGAACAAATGCAGACTTGACATCACTGACAGTTTTCACCTTTTTAATAAAAGACGTTTCAAAACGTTCAAGATTACTCAGCTTTTATTGAGGAAAATATAACATTTCAAAAAAATTCTCCTTGAATAAGAAACACTTCCAAACACAAATTAAGAAAAATCTCTTAAATTTCCTACCTCTTAGCGCAAGAACAGATCTTGCATAAAACACATTTACAAAAGCAGGCTGACGTGATAGTCCATAAACAAAAGTTTTCAAGTCTTATCTTTTTTCCTTTGTGGTGTTCGTTAAAAAGAAACTCACCAAAAAGATGTTTCTTTTCAACCCACCATTTGCATGGTTCAGAGAGCCCGTGATAAAGTGCTCAGCAGCATGACTGGCAGTGTAGGGTAGGATACAAGCTTGGACTTCCACTGCTCCAGTTTATCTTTATGGTCTTGAGGTATGTTCTACTTGAAAAAAGATTCCAGTTTCTTCCCTCTGTTTACCCCTTTGGTCTCCTGAAGTTATTCTGTGAGCTCGTGTGGGTTTTCTCCCCAAAAAATTTTTATGTTTCATTATGCTCATATGTTTCTGGCTTTCTTCAGTTTGGGTTAAGACATGCACATGTCCTTCACCTGTATTTTTGAAGGTATGTTATGCGCTGAGGTACATGATGAAGATTGGCTGTACAATGCTGGCTCTAAAAAACACAGGAAGAACAAAGATTCAGAGCACACATGATTAAGGAGGTATTTTTACAAAGAAGTCATCACCGGCCTGATAGTTGGTGTCAGTGAAAGACAGTTGGTCTAAGGGTATCATCTTATTCCATTTAAAAGTGAAAAGAGGCAAGGCAGTCAGTCCTCAGCTTTCTGATGTTTATGAAAATGACAACATGAGAGTTCCAGATCACATTTTCATCACGGTTGTAAATGAAATCTGTAAGAAAGTGAACAATGCAGATAAAAGCTATTTCATCAGATAATTTTCCTCTCTTTCTTGACCCAAAAAAAAAAAATCCAAAAGGAATTAAAACAAAGAAAAGAAATATTTAGAAACCAAAATGCAAGCTCTTCCCGTGAAACATCTTAAAAAGATAAAATTCACAAACCCCATCGCTTCAGTAATTGGCAATGACATAGAGAAACTTCTAGAAAAAATACACTGATACCCAGTTCTCTGTGACACATCCCTTAGCAAACAGCCTAGTTTCTCAGCAAGACAGACTGCCCAGATCCCCCAGAGGTTAAACCCCCAGAAGGGCTGAATGATTTAAAGTTCAGTCTTTAGAAAATCCTATCCCATTGAAGATTAGATTGAGACATTAATTTCTGCCACTGTTAAGGAAACTATCACTGTCGTTTCCAAATTCTTAAAGTTTCCAAGTCCTGAAGAACCTGAACTGTTTGTTCACTTGATGTCACAGAGCACCCTTTGCCCAAGTTCAACCATTTTCATGGAATAATACAAGAAAACTATCTTTGAACATATTCCATATGTAATAACGGCCTTGCAGTGTTTTGTTTCCCATAAAAGACAACAATGAAGGACTTAATTACATACCTCAGCTCCTAAATACGAAAATAAAAAGCAGCATGAGGAAAGAACATACAGGTCTCTGCTCATTTTTTGTGAAGCACACAAATTCCATACTGTCTGTGCAATTTTAAGGACAAAGTGTAATCATTGGTCAACTTGACCGAGATCAAGGAAATTAGCGAGCCAGTTGTGATCTAGGGTGAAGAGTTTGTTCCTCCAAGGTATTTGTTTTGGTCTTATTAAAACCTCAAAGGGGAAGAGCTAAGTGTTTAGATCATAGAATCATAGACTGGTTTGGGTTGGAAGGGACCTTCTTAAAGATCGTTCAGTTCCAGGCCTGTCTGTCATGGGCAGGGACACCTCCCACCAGACCAGGCTGCCCGAGGCCCCATCCAACCTGGCCTTGAACACTTCCAGCAAGGCGGTATCCACAGCTTCCCTGGGCAACCTGTGCCAGTGCCTCATCACTCTCAACATGAAGAAATTCTTCCTAATGTCTAGTCTAATTCTTCCCTCTTCCAATTTAAAGCTATTCCCCCTTGTCCTATCACTGTATGCTCTTTCTTGTAGGCCACTTTCAGGTACTGGAAAGGCCACTATAAATTTTCACAGGAAGGGTCACTGGGCACTGGAACAGGCTGCCCAGGGAGGGGGTTGAGTCACCTTCCCTGGAGGTGTTTAAGGGACAGGTGGACGAGGTGCTGAGGGACATGGGTTAGTGTTTGATAGAAATGGTTGGACTTGATGATCCGGTGGGTCTCTTCCAACCTGGTGATTCTATGATTCTAGTGACACCAAGAATGAATACATCAAAATACATCCAAATGAACCAAAACTGTTTACATTCTTGAGAGCAAAGGCAAAATTCAAGTACAATCACCTACTCATCACTACTAGTCCACTTTGTCAGAGACGTTATAGCAGAACTAGGCACTGGAGAATGATGAGAAAATAATGACTTTACGTATTATTCATACAGAAGTTTTCATGTATCTAAGTGCTACGAAAAGATTAATTTTGTCAGCTGCTAACAAATGCTACTTTTCTAGCTGAAAAACAAAAAAACCCATGGATTAACTGCTTTACTGATTATCAGTTTACAGCTAGTATATGAGAACACTTAAAGTCTAGTCCACTAGTAAAGGACTCTCAGTATTAGAATCATAGAATCACAGAAACACCAGGTTGGAAGAGACCCATTGAATCATCGAGTCCAACCATTCCTATCAAAAGTTAACACGTCAGCCTTCATGATGCCTCTGCAACACCTTCAGAAGAACTAAAATTAAAGATGGATCACTTACTTCTTGTAATACTTGTCCAAGCGTCTCTCGGCTGTGAATGCGTTTCCTGTTGAAAACCCAAACCACACTTATTTCTGCACAAAGCAATGAGGTATCTCATAAACACCAATCGTTTATCCCACTTCAAAAGGAGGAGGTTGTTACACTAGGCTTTGTTCACACTGGTTTAGAATCTCAACGCAATTTTATGGACTTTTAATGCAGTTTTATGGAATCTGTAAATTCTGATTCAGGCCTGTTGCAATTCCCATCAGGAGGATCTGGATCTACCTACAGGAAGTCTTGCAATAGACTGCAGCTTCCCAAAAAACAACCCTATTTATTATTAGCTCACTAAAATTTCAGCATAAATGCTAATAACTGGACATAGCCAACTCTCCATTACTGTAGCACCATCTTTCTCCAGCACTAGACATTTGTTATTCAGTATCTGATGCAAATACCTTTTCTTCTTAACTCATTCTTCCAACACAAAGCAGTAAGCAGAGCTTGCAAACATAACAGCAATACAAAGGCTTTAAAAACAAAAGATTATTTTCTATCAAAAGTGAGAACATGTCATTACAGCTGAAAACAAGAGCACCCTGTAACGCATGCATTAAGAATACAATAAATACAAACAGAAGGCAGTGATTTTACCTGTCTATTTTGGTTGCTATGACCACCGTAAAATTGCCTTCTGTATCGGGCAAGTAAGTAGAAGGAATAATCACATAACTTCCTGCAGGAAGCCTGCAAAGCTGGCTCACTTCCTGGGAATAGCAATGAGGCACACAGCTAACCACTGGCTCCAAGTGTAGAAAAGAGGAAGTTTGTGGTTTCCAGTTGCCGTCAGTCACCTGCAAAAAGAAATAAAATCCATCTATCTTTGCAGATTTCAGGCCTCACAAATGTTACATTCCTGGCATACCATAGTATGGCACATACCATATCTATTCCACTCCAAATATTCACTCTTCTGTACAGCTATACGAGACAGATGGAAAGCTTCCAGAAAACCCAGGTGGCAGTATCGAATATGGATAAATCATTCCTGCTGTGTTTGCAGACAGTTTAAAAAGCTCACTACCCACATAGCTCAAAAGCTTTTTCTATTGTCTAACCTCATTCTTCCTCACTGCAGCCTAATGCCCCTTGGTTTTCACCTCACGGATACAGTGAACAG
Organism: Coccyzus lansbergi; assembly: GCA_033558105.1. Lineage (NCBI taxonomy): Eukaryota > Metazoa > Chordata > Aves > Cuculiformes > Coccyzidae > Coccyzus > Coccyzus lansbergi. Next base: position 121,491 of record JAUMJK010001356.1, read on the forward strand.
TGTCCTCTTTTCCAACGGCCTTGCCTTTACTAAAAATTCATATTAGACTTGTCCTCAGTTTCCTACAGGCGTGAAAAATGCCAGTCTTTCCACTTTTCTTCACAGATTGATATTTAAAGCTTATACGATCCCTCCTAATGCTCAACTCCAGACTCTCCATTTAAGCAACACCTTTTTTGAAGTACGTTTTCTGAAAATAAAACTACTTTTCCCTGCAAAACAGCCACCTAACCAGAAGCTTCCCATCCCACTTTATGTGGTTAATCACAGGCACATACACGTAGAACCTGCATTTGACCATAACAACTCGTATCTTGTGTTTTGTTTCAGATCATCTGTTCAACATCAGTCCTTCTGAATCTTAACCTGCTCTGTAGAACCAACACCACTTGCTAATGGACAGGTAAGTAATTATTAGTGATGAAGGAAGTAAGTTTTCATGATTGATTAGCAAAAAAAATCTGGTCTCAATCACCAAGACACTGCCACTTCTTTACAAATCCTCAAAAGAGTTCATAATCTCTAAAACTAAGGTAAACGTTGGAAGGATTCAATGGAACTAGTTATCTGGTTACTAAGCTACCTACCTAGTGCGTAGCTGTTCCGAGTATTCCATGGTCATTACTTCACAGAACCAGCCTGTGCTTCTCCTAGAAGCAGCACATCCCCTGCCAAATGCAAGGAGCACTGTGCTGACTGACAGGCTCACTTGGCAAATGAGCGAACTCACCAGAATAACCCTCACCTGGAAAATATGGAAACCTATTGGACGGCATTCGCTATCCTGGCAGTGCTGACGGAGGGTAACTTTCACACTGCTTTTTCCTGGTCCAGCAGGAATGGAGAGGGGAAAGCACGGATTGATGTGGAAGGAGGGGAAGTTCCTGCTACCTCCAGCACTTTCTCCATTTTTCCAGCATCCGTGCAGCTGCACTGTCTCCCATTCACCTGCTGAGAGATCTTCGCAGAGGGCAGCAGCTGCAGGTGGTGGTTTTAGCTCACTGTCAAACACAAGAGAGAGAAGAAACGACATATATATAACCTGTATGATTTCACAAACTCCAGAACACCAGCTGACAAAAATGAACTATTATTAATATTACATAAACCAAATTCTTCCCAACTTTCAGCACAAAGACAAAGAGAAGGACTTGGAATCGTACAGTTAAGCAATTCATGGAAGTCCACAAGAAAAACATAGCATATACAAACCATGCACTAAAACCAGAGAGATTTTGTACATTCATAAAATAAGGGAGCTTCTACATCTGAAACCAACACAATTAACAGCGTCTCCTGGCGTACACAAGCGCTTCAGTAAGTTCAAAGCGCACAATGAATTCTTTTTTTTATATTCACTATGTCTTTAATCTGAGAAAACAACCATTTTACCTCTGAATCGACCACTGTAACATCGACCCAGCCCAGCCCTGCTTTTCACAGCTATATGAACAATTTGGTGTCATTATCAGTTATGCCACATTTCAACTCACAACCTATCATCTGTCCTTATTTCCAGTTTTCCAGCTGAGAATATAAAACAGCTGTAATGTTATTCTGTGATTGTCTATGCTAGACACATATCCAGGTTGGTACCTGTGTTTCAGCCCGAGGAAGTGTTATAGTTAACAATACTAGAAAAATTATCCCATCATTGAAAATCCAACATGCTGTAGAGGTGAAATACGCCCAGAAACCAAATACATTGCCGATAGGGAGTAGAAAACATCTTAATTTTTCCATATGTTGTGAAAGGACTTCCACATATTGAGAAATACCTCCTGCACAAATCCATTCAGTACTTTTACAAAACTCTTGCTTTCTCCGAGCACTAGGCTGCAGTTCAGAGTCAAGACGTTACTCACCTAACTACTTCTGACCAATATTTTAGCAAGAGGTAAAAACAGGTTCAGGATAAAAAAACAAGGAAATGGAACGCTACTTACATAAATTCAAAGAAAAAAAAATGGTGTTAGTTGCTACCCTGCACAATCTTTCAAAGCACACTGAATATCTACACTTAGCGCTATACTTCATGCATTCGTCTATGTCGGTAACTAAGAAATTGTCTGTTTTGTTTTAAACCTACCTGAGAGAGATCCTTCCCGTTGAAAATACACGAAGCAAGAAATTCCCTACTGCATCTTTCAGAAAAATGCTGGGAACAACAAGATAAAACCCAGGCAAAAGGTCACAGCATACATGCACTTCTCTGTCGTAGGAATGGCAGACGGTACCTACAACTGGGGGAGCAGAGAGGGTCTTTGGAAGGTTAAATCGTTTCTTCTCCACCTAGAACAGATGCATAATGACGTGTGGTGGTTTAGGAAAACTGAGGAGCTTTTAACAGAACTCACAATCATAGAATCATAGAACAACCAGGTTGGAAGAGACCCATCGGATCATCGAGTCCAACCATTCCTATCAAACACTAAACCATGTCCCTCAGGATTTCATCTACCTGCGCCTTAAACATCTCCAGGGAAGTTGAATCAACCACCTCTCTTCATCATCACAATGATGAAATATTGTTTAAAACATTTTTAAACTTGCATATATCTACAAAAGGAAACAAGTAAGGAGGAAGGCATCAGCAGGTAAGCTGAACACCAAAGAGGAGCAGGAGGAGTTAACATTCATGAGGAGTAGATTTGGGAATAATGATCAAATAACGGCCCTGAAAGGTCATGCACCGGTTTGGACAGTTTCTAAAGTTCTACTACTTGGCACTTAAACTAAGAAGAAAGTGCTAGTCCACTAACAGCCTGTAGAGACAGTAACTGCATTGAGAGATAAACAGGATCACTATATACTTTAAAACTTGTATATAATAAAAAGAAAAATGTCACTGCCTAATTATTACCTTCCATACATGCAATCCCACAGCCTGATAATTCTTCCTTTGTACGCCTTCAGTCAAAGACAGGTTTTCCTCTGCTAAGTGAATCAGATTTTTAATCCTCCCGGCCCAGTCAGCACTGTATTTCCGGTGTTTCTGCAGCAGAGCAATGCACACCTCGCTCTTCTCACACACTCTCAGCCAGAACTTGGGGTTGGTAGGGAAGCTGCTGTTGTTACGGCAGCCGCCTGCAGACTGGCCTCTCACCCAGGATCCAAAAAGATTCTGCGAGTGATACAGCACTTTCTCTAACAACATAAAGGAAAGATGGTGCATATTTCAGACACCACAGGCTACTTAATTTAACACAACAGATGCATGGCAGAGATTCCCCAGCCCAAGCACGCAGGCTATTGTAAGCCCTGACAGTTCCTCTGAGCAGGTATTCATGACTAAGACTTAGAGAGGCACGAGAATGTCACAACTGATACTGGCAGATTGATGACATGATTTTTTACAACAGGAAATTTCATTTAGAAATCTGGAATTCACCTCCCATTTTAAAAAAAAATAAAAAATCACAAGGCTCTCCAGAAGAGCCTTGATGGAGAACAGTGATCTCGCAACTAACTAGCAAGTAACTAGATTTCAGAGAAATATCACACACTCCTCTAGAGATTTACAACCTCTCCTCTTGTCCCTCTATTCTTCCCAGTAAAGACAGAAAAGGGCTATGGGTCTGAAGAAGAGGGAAAGACAGAGAAAGAGAAATTATAGTCTACTTGCAACCATTCACAATTCAAATAAGTCTTTCCCATTAATATAACACTTATATGAGAAAGATGTTTTCTCATACTGCACCTGTGTAGAGGCTCTGAAGTTGTCCTTCCTCATTGACTGGAAAACCCACAGTAATCTCATCAAATTCCCTGAAAAATTCCTCTTCATCAACCCAGAATTCTCCCTCTTGGATCTGCAAGAGCAGTTCTGAGGCTACTACTGGATCTAGCCGGCTCCACCCTTCTCCACTGCACATAAGACAAAAGTTAACGTTTAGTTCCTTGCCTAATAAACTTTCCTACCAATGCTCTATCAAATATCCTATGGGCAGGACAATAAGTTTCTTTATTTTGTTGTCTAATACTTGCACTGATTATTTCCTGAATACACGTTGCTAGTCATTGAGAGGGATAACAAAGCAGAAACCACAACATAACAAAGAAAACTTAGAAAGAAATCTAACAGCAAATTGGACGGTAGCAAACTTACAGGTGAAAGAGCTACTTTGCTTGCAACAGATGGTGCAGCCCGAAGTGTGAGAGCAAAATAAAGATTTTAACAGTTGTTGAAAAATAATAACAAAGAAGTAATACAAGCTCCACAGTGACTGTTCTGAAAGGCTTTTAATACATATTCTGACTTTGTACAGTGGACGTCCAAGACCACTGTCTATATGAGGCAGTTAGTTGTCCCATGAATCTGCTGACTAAGTCACAATAAGCCAAGAATTTGAACATCTGGTTATTTAGGGCCCATTAAAAGTTCATACTTCCAACATTTCAGCTGTTTTGCTAACAACAAAGAACAGTTAGGCACTTGAATAAAACAGGGCTCTAAGGTCACCCAATGAAATCCTCTTGCAATTACACAGCAACTTAGCATTTGGCAAAGAAACAAGAGATCAAGGGTATATCCAAAACTCTCTCAAAAGCAAAACCCACCAATTAACGTGGAAAAAACTATTTCTCTTAAATGTTTATTAACATGATCATATTTTTACCATATTTTAATGCTGGAAGCTTGATCTTTAGGTCAATAATTGCACATTCTTTTGTACAGTCTAAACATGCTAACGCTTTCCAAAAGAAGTCAGTAGGGTCTGCCCTTTCAGTCTTGCTACCTAGCTCCAAGAATTGCTAAACACATTTCTGCATTTCCTTTAAAACAGATCTCTTTCGCATCCACTTTATATCTTTATATCGTCATTCCTATGCAATTCCAGCTTCTTCAACTCATATGAATGTACAGAAGTGAGAGCACACAAGCAAAACATATAAGCATCCTTCCTTCTGCTGTATTTTTTTATACAATCTCCTTAGCTTGTCTTTGCAACAGAGTAAGATCACATTACAAAAGCCAAAAAGCTACTTTTAAGTCATAAACACCACATGAGCAAACATACTTAGATCAAATGGAGAACAAAAAAGCACCACAAAAATCAGAAAGAGAAGACAAGCCAACATCTTAAGTTTATCTCTGTGAAAACACATGATGCTTTGATAGACACAAACATTTGTTCCAGAACTAAGAGGTCAAAATAACTCACCTTAGAACCAGTGAGCTGTGTGAACTAGTGAACTCTCCAAAGAGCTGCATACAAATTGAAGTCTCTCTCCCCCACTACTGCCTACTAGCAATATTTGCCTACGCAATACGTAGTTACGCTTTGTGCTCCAGAAATCATTTCACAAATGATTTTCCAAATGAAAATAAACCTACTCACCCCTCACACCAGGGGCCTCTCCAGCATCGCCTCCCCCAAGGATTTCGGATTCGTAGCAGGAAAATTTCCCTGCCTGACACTTCAGACAGATTCAACGCGTCTACCACAATAAATGCATGAAATTCTCCCAGTTCGCTTGCACCTGAACAAATAAAAAAAAAAAAGAAAACAAAACCAGATTTTACAATGAGTAACATTAAACTCTCCTGTGAAAGGTCACTTTGAGATAAAATGAAATTGTTATCAAATCAGCACAAAACCAGCACAATAAAACTGAACAGTTCGTTTTACTTACTATACAGAAATAAAACAAACTAAAAGTTTTAAGGTGTGTTAACTCACTACTTGATCTCAAATATCCACAGATTCTCGGTACAGAAATTCATTGGGATTTTTAAGGTTGCCTTTTAGGTGCTTTTTCGGGGTGGACCCAGTCTTCATTTGTTTGAGAACTGACCTATCAGCATCTATTGTAACATAAAACGCACTCCTCGAAAGCAACCCCTATCCTGAATCCACCAACATCCTTAAATCCTTATTTATCGAAGGTTATATAAAATCACACCATGAAACACGTACGATAGTAGAATCAGCACTATGGAGTTGCTGGCTGCCTCGTGCACTGAACCCTGGTGCACAGCGACATTTACTTTAAAAATGTTTAGAACTTTACTATTGCCTTGTCTGGAATCGAGGACCGAGCAGCTTATTACACACTGTTCCTTCAGCTTCATTAATCTTCTAAATACTGCTTTTTCCAAAACCACACCAGTCTTCTCTTTCTCCACATTACTTCCAGGGCCTTTCAGGGTCCATCTTTCAGCAATTCCTCCGGTCAGATCAACCAAAGCATCCGCCACCTGACCTGCCCACAACTGTTCATATGATCCATGCACTCTGTTTAAAGAGAAAAAGAAAAGAGAAAAGATTCTACACAGAGCAGAAATAAAGAAACACAGTCCCTATGGCCATTCAACCCCACCCTATATCACAATTGTGACTGTACCCTACCTCATATCCTTAAGGAGCCAAGAGAAAATACATGTTCTTTTATTTATACCAAATACAACACCCAAAGAACGTATAAAGCCACCAGACATTCCATTGTTTGATGGGAAGTTTATTACAATTCGTTCCACCCTATTTGGAAAACGCTCTAGTCTAGCGCTTGTCGTTTATACCTCATTATCCATTCACTGCATCATCTTTTGCAATACACTAACTGCATTCTGTATAAATACATAATTTTTCTTCCTCTTCTTCAATTATTCTTCGTTCTCCTCTGCACAGACAACCAGAGCGGCAACTCCTTCAACAATTTAAGTAAATCAAGAGCCTACCCTACCTGATGCAGTTGATGCAAAGGATAGCAAAGGAAATCAAGACTATAACAGAACAATAAGACAAAACAGAATGATCTATTTGAGCCTGGAGAAGAGCAGACTGAGACAAGATCTCATTGCTCTCTACAACTACCTGAAAGGAGGTTGAGGAGAGGAGTGTGCTGGCCTCCTCTCCCAAATGACAGGGGACAGGACAAGAGGGAATGGCCTCAAGCTCCACCAGGGGAGATTTAGGCTGGACATTAGGAAAAAGTTTTTCCCAGAAAGCATCATTGGGCATTGGAATAGGTTGCCCAGGGAGCGGATTGAGTCACCTTCCCTGGAGGGGTTTAAGGTACAGGTGGACAAGGTCCTGAGGGACGTGGTTTAGTGTTTGATAGGAATGGATGGACTCGATGATCCAGTGGGTCTCTTCCAACCTGGTGATTCTATGATTCTATGATCTCTACAGAAAACAAAGAATATCACCTTTCAAAGCCACAGAGAAGCTATATGTCACTCCTGCTCCACAACTTCTGCTCAATGTATCTACAGTTACATGAATTATTTCATACTTAAGAGTCTTTTACTACCCTCTACTGGTAATGACACAACCTTTCATCCAAGTTCTTTCAGATGTTTGAGGGCCATCTTAGCAGTGTGCTTTGTCTCCAAATTGTTTTGCCCATCTGGACAGCATTTTGATGGATGTGCCATAAAACACAAACTAGCTGTCTTTTCAAACAAATGAACAAAATGGTTGTTTCTTCTCAAAATAATAAGCCATCAAGCTAAGCCAAACAGCAGTGAAATTCACATGACTTCAGGTAGCATAAACTGATGCCATATTGTTGCTTTCCATGACAACATCTGCATACTTTCTGCTTTCATTGAGCCCTCTGCTGCACTCAAATGCTGCACTAGTAAAATACTTCCTTTTAATAACTTTGATGACCAATTGACAGTGACTTAATGAACATTATGAACTTCTGGAGCAAGTCCAGAGAAGAGCAACAAAGGTGGTGAAGGGGCTGGAGAACAGGCCTTATGAGGAACGTCTGAGAGAGCTCAGGGTGTTTATCCTGGAGAAGAGGAGACTGAGAGAAGACCTCATCGCTCTCTACAACTACCTGAAAGGAGGTCGTGGAGAGGAGGGAGCTGGGCTCTTCTCCCAAGCGACAGGGGATAGGACAAGAGGGAATGGCCTCAAGCTCTGCCAGGGGAGATTTAGGTTGGAGATTAGGAGGAAGTTTTTCACAGAAAGGGTCATTGGGCACTGGCAGAGGCTGCCCAGGGAGGGGGTTGATTTACCTTCCTTGGAGGTGTTTAAGGCACGGGTAGATGAGGTGCTGAGGGACATGATTTAGTGTTTGATAGGAATGGTTGGACTCGATGATTCGGTGGGTCTCTTCCAACCTGGTGATTCTATGATCATTTGAATCTTGATAATTCATTGCAATTCTTTCATCATAATTCTCTCCTTAAGACTACCTTAGCTCATATGCAACTAGGAATGCACCTTACAGATTTACAGTTTAAAAAGCAACTTCTGCACTACTCAGTGTGGCAAAGTGAGACGCTATTGTACTTTATCCTGAATAATACAAAGATCTATGCCCAAACTAGTCAGATAAAAGAATTAAGGAGAAGATACACAAGCATTGTGCCTCCCTTTACTTCCCCCAGTAATGGTGTTCACCTACTTTGCATAAGCTTTTTCCAATAGCGGAAGCCAAAACAAATCCTCTGTCTGACACTGTGAAAAGCAGAGTTTACCACCAAGGCAAGGCAAACGATCATCGATGGTCACTTCCACCCAGTGTCCAAACTGCCAGATTCTACAGATAAAACAGCCTCGATAGGATTCATCCGTCCAGCTGGGCTGACCTGGAGGGATTACCTAGGTGGAAAAAGTAAAAATCAAGACAATGAATTTTTTTTTTAAAGAAACTCAGTTTAAAATATACCAAATATCAACCACCTGTAATGATAACAGCAAAAAAATATCACAACAAAACCAGTAAAACGAGGCATAACTAAGGTCATATGGAGGCCTGAGATTCAAGAATGATATACAGATATAAACTACATGAAGAAAACTTCTGAAACGTGAAGCATGAAACTTCTCTATACCTTATTCAGTAGGTATTTACTCTTCTGCAAAGCTACACAGGCACACAGGAACCAACAGTCTCCCAAAATTCCTTGTTTCACTTGCACATCCTGCAGATTGTTTGAAAATAACCGAGGAGTAGAAGAAATGTCCTAAAATTAAAAGAAGGGGAGTTAAAGCCAAATCCTGCGTGATATTCTAAGGAAGCCTGTGTTTAAGGGAATGGGAGGGCTCCAGAGACCACTCACCATAAAAAGGCATTTGTATCTGTAGAAGATTTCCTTTTCAGACACAGGCTAAGCAAGCAATAAAAAAAATTATTGTCTTGTGGCTGTTTTACAGGTCCCTTATGTGAGACAGATCGAGGTTCCACATGAATTTTGACAGGAATGGTTGGACTTGGTGATCCGATAGGTCTCTTCCAACCTGGTGATTCTACGATTCTATGAATTTCAGTACACGAACGTCACCATCACGCTTAGCACCAGTAAGTGAAAAACAATGTAATCCATCAGGTCCTTGCCAGACACACAATCAACTGTGACAGAAGTGATGCCACTGGGATTGAACTGCACAACCCAAGTTACACAAACTTCCCAGTCAACAGAAGAGAAAAACTCACCTTAGGTCTCAACCAAGAGATCTCGCCTCTGAATTGTGCAAGTGGCGTACTGTAATCAAAAAATATAGAGGCGTCACTGGCTGGAAACGTGGGGTCTGTGTAAAGGTCTCTTTTCACGATTAACTGCTCTTTCTCTCCCAGCATTTTCTACACAATCCTAAGCAGTTTTTCTGGCTGTTGCCGCGACTTTATATTGCCAAGCACCAACCTAAAACACAAGCGAGCGTTACTCAAGAATTGTAACAGAGAAACAAACAAGCACGACGGATTGATTTGGGAAGAGAAAGCCTCTCACTTTTTCGACGGAGCACCTTGACCCACGCCATTGCTGACTTCTCCCAGCATCCAACACCACCCTGGAGGTCCCTGGCTCTGCTGAGGAAGAGAAGGGGTGGCGATTCAGACAAGAACAAACCCTCAGGGCCCATCAGATACTGTCCCCAACCACAGGATCCCCACCAACACCCCTTCCTCACAAACCACTGCAATACCCCCTCTACACATACACCTCCTCATTCCCAGAGCCCTTGCCACCCTAACACTCCATCATAGCCCCCTCCCAACACCCCCATCCACAGCCTGTCCCACCCTGACACCTCCACAGCCTCCTCACGACACCCCCTAATCACAGTCCCCCCCATAGCTCCCTCCTCCTGACACCCCCCAACCCTGACACCCCCCCACAGCCCTCCCATAGCCTCCTCCTGAGACCTTGCAACCACAGCCCCCCCACATGCCCCTCCTGACATCCCTCAATCAGAGTCTCCCCACAGCCCCCTCCTGACAACCCCCAACCCTGACACTTCTAATCACAGCCCCCTCATAGCCCCCTCCTGACACCCCCCATAGCTCCCTCCTGACATCCCCCAATCGCACACCCACAACCACATCCCCCCCATAGCTCGTTCTTGACATCCCCCAACCCCTGACACCTCCTATAGCCCCTTCCTGACACCCTCCCAAACACAGCTCCCCACAGCCCCCTCCTGGCAGCCCCTAAACCTGACACCCCCCCACAGCCCTCCCACATGCCCCTCCTGACACCCCTCAATCACAGTCTCCCCATAGCCCACTCCTGACAATCCCCAACCCTGACACCTTCAATCACAGCCCCCTCATAGCCCAACCCTGACACCCCCAACCACAGCCCCCGTTCCAAATACCACCCTCTCACCCCTGACAGCCCCATGTGAGGAACATCCCCCCTCAACCCCTCCCTCACCCCGCCCGGCCGGGCCCGCAGGTAGCGGCTGGGCCGGCGGCCAATGAGGAGGCGCCGGGAGGTCACGAGGGGGCAGAGGCCGCTCCCAGCGTGCCCCGCGGCGGGGGAGGGGCGGGGCCTGGGTACCGCTTGGTGGTGTTGGTGGGGGCGGGAATCACAGAATCACCAGGTTGGGAAGGACCCTCTGGATCACCGAATCCAACAGTTCATATCAGTCACTAAACCATGCCCTTCAGCACCTCATCCGCCCCTAAAACCTCTCCAGGGAAGGGGAGTCAACCCCCTCCCTGGGCAGCCTGTTCCAATGCCCAATGACCCTTTCTGTGAAAAATTTTCCTGACGTTAAGCCTGAACCTCCCCTGGTGGAGCTTGAGGCCATTCCCTCTCATCCCTGTCACTTGGGAGAAGAGCCCAGCTCCCTCCTCTCCACAACCTCCTTTCAGGTAGTTGGAGAGAGCAATGAGGTCTCCCCTCAGCCTCCTCTTCTCCAGGATAAACACCCCCAGCTCTCTCAGCCGTTCCTCATAAGGCCTGTTCTCCAGCCCCTTCACCAGCTTCATTGCTCTTCTCTGGACTCACTCCAGAGCCTCAACATCCTTCTTGTGGTGAGGGACCCAGAACTGAACACAGGATTCGAGGTTTGGTCTCACCAGTGCTGAGTACAGAGGGAGAATAACTACCACCTGTCGCCATCCTGGAACCATGGGAAATGTCCCACTTTTAAGGGCTCCAAAACAGACACCAGAGTTCACCAGTTCACTGCGAAGGGCAGAGATGGTAGAATCATGGAATCATTTAGGTTGGAAAAGTTGTCTAAGACCACATCCAGCAGCCATTCTAATGCCACCATGCCTTCTAAACCATGTCCCTAAGTGCTAAACCATGTCCCTAAGTGCCACATCTATGTGCTTTTTAAGTCCCTCCAGGGATTGAGACTCCAGCTCCACTGCTGCCCTGGGCAGCCTCTTGCAGTGCTTTGCAACTCTTTAGAGAATTATTTCTTAATATCCAATCTAAAACTCCCCTGATACAACTTGAGGCCATTTCCTCTTGTCCTATCACATGTTACTCATTTGAAGAGACCAGCATCTACCTTGCTCCAACCTCCTTTCAAGCAGTTGTAGAGAGCAGTAAGGTCTCCCCTCGGCCTTATCCAGGCTAAACACTCCGAGTTCCTTCAGCAGCTCCTCGTAAGACTTGAGCAGAGATAGGAGGGCCCTTTAGACCCTCCCATGAAGCACTGGAGCAGGGTCCTGGTGTGCTGAAGCAGGCTGGTTGCTTTTTTTATACCTGGGTCCTTTATGTCAGCATTTCTCCAGGAGTTCCAGTGTGGTCAAGTGTGCAGCGAATGGGAGAAGACATAATGCTTACCAAAGGAAAAAAAATGTTTTTCACACTTGACTGTAGTGATGGGTTTGAGTCTAAGGGTTATGTCACCAGGTTCTGAGGCCGAGAGCTTGCGTTAACCACAGAGATCCCCAGAAAACACCAGTCTGAGTTGTTGCTATCAGAAATGGATGCAGAAATCTCCATCTCAAACCTCCGCCTTAGCAGAATGGAAATACTCTCAGGTAATAGCAGTAGCTTCCCAACCCCTGACTGATCTAGAAACACATTCTCTGCGACTCGCGCAGACACAAGGTTTCTCCCCTGCATACTGCACATTTAATCAACAAAAAACACTTTTCGTGTTTGAGTTCTGACCTTTTGGGGAGCAAAGGAAACATTGCCGCCAGTAAGAATAAGGACCCCTCTTGTCTCTGGCTCATGCCGGAGAGCTGCAGCTGCACGGGCTGTGAGTGAGCAGACACAGGAGGGGTCTGTTGGGGGAGGGAAAGGGATAAAAAAGGCCTCTGTCTCAGGAACACTGAGGCTCTCATCTGTGTGATTTCACCCTTGCTGCTTGCTTTAGCAAACAGCGATCACAGATCACAACTGTATGAATTCCATTAAAGGGCAGATTCTGGAAAGCACTGTGGATGCTGAGCTCAAACTGTAAATAGGGTAGATCCAACCTGGAATAGTGAACTAGTTAAACACCTAACAGTATTTATTTATGATGCTGTTAGGAGAAGGAAAGACATCAGCAGTATCTTGACCTCTAACATATCTGATGTGGTTTCCTTGCCCCACTGCAAAGTTGGAAACAGGCAAATTCACACAGTATGCAGCTGGTGATATATTTTTTTTCTTATTAACCCCAAACACTTTGGAACAAAACCAACAGAGACTTTTCTCTGTTGCCTCTTGGCAATCCTGCTGGATTAAACTATTCCTGGAAAGAGAAACGCAGGCCTATTCAGACAGTAAGCCTTAAAGAGAATATTTTAAGACAAAATTACACTTGCCTTTTAGTCAATCTTTTTCTCAGTGCTCTTTCCATAGGTGCCTCACAGTTCCTTCTAAAAGAGGAAAGAGGACACTGAGCAGTTGAGTCCAGTTACTATGGAAATTTAAACACTTAAAAGGGATTTGCATCCAATTGAGTAGGCAGCTCATTTCCATGTGAATTAAGATTGTATTTTGACAGAGTAGTATTTGTTATATTCATGATCATTTTCCAGTTTTTAGGTTTCAGCAGCCTCATGTTTGCTCTCATCTCCAACTTGAGATGGTTCAAGGACAGAGAGACATGTAAAAGTGATTGAGCTGTGGTGGTCAAGGCTCAATGAGTGTGTTTGTTTCTGCAGTTTCTGACTCACAGTGGCTCAGAGTGCACAAGGAAGCACAATGCACAAAGCTGATGCTTCCCTAGGACATACACCTGGAATATCGACCTGTTATTATGACTTAATCCCCATGACACTTTCCACCAAATCACAGGAGCACTCCCACTCTTCCTTAAGACCCTGCATCTCAGCAAGTATACATTTGGAAAAGCAACCAATGCCTTGCAAAACCTATTGATGCCATATCTTAAATTATAGAGAGACTTTTCTCTGGTGTACTAGGACATCTTCCTTGTGGGGCACAGAGATAATCCCAACATTTTTGACAAGTCAGAGGTATAAGACTTGAGCTTTCCAGTGCAAAAGGAGCACACAGATAGAGGACTGAGAGCAATTGTTCCCACAGGCTCAATTATTTAATGCAATCAACTAGTCTAACTCTGCATAGAGTGAAAAGTCACCTTCAGTGTATGGAATAGCTTTTCTCTACACTTCTTTACCTATAAAAGAAAAGGTTACCGTGTCCACGTAAGACATGCTCCAACTGGTGTCCAAATTACTAAAGTAACTAAATAAAAAACACAATAAATGCACAATGAAAAAAAATATCAGAACACACAGCAGCATTTCAGGCAATTTCTGAGAAACTGCAATTTCCTCTCTAAAAGGATGCTGAAACATCACACTCCACCAAGTGCAGGTGACATACCTTGCAGCAAGAGACAAAACAATTCAATCTGTTCTATTTAGGACCCAAGATGTATTTAAGACAGGAAAGAATTTAGTACCAGTAAGCTAACGGTTTATGTTTTGCAAAGGAAGTGGTAGCTTCCAGAGCTGGAAGGTGAAACTAGACAAATCCAAACTAGAAATTAGGTGTGCAGCTTTAGAAATGAATGTAATCAAAAGTTAAAACAACTTACCTGGGGCTTCAACAAATTCAGTGTCGTTTAAATTGGGTCCTCCCAAGAGAAAAACACTCCTGTGTCTTTGAGGAAAGTGGCTTGACAAGTCTGATCCTGTGGTTTCTTTTGTACACGAAGTCTGATATTGTGGTCATAATGACTCTGAGCTTTTATCAATCTGTAGTTATTAGTGTGAAAACAAGAGTCATGTGATTTTTGTTGACTGTATCGGGTTGTTTTATCTTTCAACAAACAAAGAGGGAAAACAGACTGAAGATGTGCACTCGACCTAAGGGTACTGTGCAGTACGTGTGCTTAGTGTAGATGTACAGAAGGTTCTCTGTTATCTAAAGGAGGAATGGCAAAAGTCACTGTAGTGCAAGAACATGAGAACATTCTGGTTAAATCAGAATGTCTGGGATGCTTGCTAGAATTGATCTGGGTAAAAAGTGAGTGGTTAGGATTTTGCTATGTATCATGACAGTAAAATGACTGATCTAAGCTTCACAGAGTAATAGCTCTAGCTAACAAGAACTATTCTTAATGTTTCAACCAATGTGGCTATTGAAAGCTAAAAAAATAAGTTGGTAATAGTCCATTTTATTAAAGGGTTTGGCTCTTCAGAGATTTTCCACAAGTGATATTTGTAGACCTCATGTCACTCTGCTGAAGTCTGCAATGAAATCAAGTAATAGCTTTCATTTTCAGAATAAAGAGGATAATCCTATCTCTTGGCATCTGCTTAAATAAAATTAATTTGCTGTACTAATCTTACTTTAAGAGATCAGAAATGAATGTACCAAAGATAAGGCAAATAGTTTCAATTTAATCTCAGTCTCAGACAGAAAGCAGCTTGAAGCATTAATTTATTTTGTGTCAACAAAAGGAAGGCTCATTTCCACAAACTTGCTGCCAATTTTTTGCCTCTTCAAAACAGGAGTTTACTCCTCGCTCACAAGGAGGAGCAAAAGAACCTGAAGAAGGACACAGGGATACTTCCAGCAAATTTTGTTCTGCTTCTGTGTTTCAGAGAACAAGTATTGTGAAAACAAGCCATCTGATGGGATCTCACAGAGATGAGAGCTGAAGCACTAACTTAGATCTCATGTTCTTTAGTCAGGGAAGTGGTGGGTTCCACCAGCATTTCCCTGCTCTGATGTATGTGTACTCAAACACGCAGCTCATCTGATGTATTTCAGTTGGTTGTAGTAACAACAGATAAACCAACATCCTTGCTGTGCAGCTTTTAAGTAGCTTTAAAACTCCCTCTGTGCTGCACTCCGGAAAAGGACAAAGCAAAGAACGTACCAAGGTCGCTCTTCAACACATCCAGAGCAGGGACGCTTAAGAACTGCCCAAAAGGCTAAACTTGTCACAAAGCTTAGTTTAATTTGACAATCATCATAAGGCATCCATGTAAATTAAAAATTCCCACCAGGGTCACATACATTCTCCCACAAAATAAAACGTGTTAAAACGGAGGCCTGGGGCTCCAAAAGATGCTAGTGGTTACTGGTCTTGGCCAGGCTGCCGCTGCTGGCAGTGGGTCCAGGAGACGCAGCACCAGCAGCAGCAACTCAGGTAGTGGAAAGTCAGCCTGCACAAATCTCCTTCAATAGAACAACAAATAAAAAGGAAAGAGATTTGTACAGAAAACATCATTCTCCATCCTTTCCGGGAAGACAAAAGAGAACGAAAGAAATAATCCCGTTCAAGGAGCAAAGAGCAGAGCTCGGAGTTCTGAAGCCCAACGATGCTGATGGCCCATTTTGAAAACTAATGAAGCACTCCAGCGGCCTGAGTTTATTATTGCTTTATCCCAGTTCAGCCCAGGCTAAGGCTACGGTGAAGTCCAAATTCATTTAAAGCCAGAGAATGCAGATCCAGTAACAGCACCTACGTCCCCATCCACACATGGGTGTAAACAGATACTTTTGGTGGAAAAAAAAAAAAATCTCCAAAATTTCCCCTCTTGCTGTGCTATGCAGATCCCCACGCAGGGCTAACATTTGCCCCGAAGTATATAACAACTTCTCTCTCACATCTCCTTTAGCTGAGCCTCTTCCACGTTTCACTTTTTATTCCAAACTAGTCTTCTATCCTGGTGATACATCATCTCAGAGATGCTTCATGGGAGCTCACCACGAGGCACACAGGTACCCTCACATTAAAAATCCTGTGGCATGGAGCCTAAGAACCATCACCTGTATTCTGGGATACCAACGGTGCTTTGCCCTCAGCTTCTTGAGACCAAACAGCACAGACAGAAGACAGCATATCCCCATCTTACGTGCCTGGTCAGTGATCAAGAGATCTGCTGTATAAATGAAATGGCATCTTAACCACCACCGATAGTCAGAAAACAGACTCACGTAAAATGGGGCTTAAAAGTTCCGCATCAAGAAAGAAGGTGCTTCCCTCAGACTATTGTATGACAGAGCAGCTGTTATTCAGGCAAATATTATTCAAGGCAGTAAAATTTTAGCATGGATCTCTCCATGGTGACTTACAGGCCCAACATACACTAGGGATCTTCAAAAAATAAATTAAAGGTCCTGTTAATTCTTCCAAAAGGACAGAATAGAAGACAGTGCATCTGACGAACGCACGTGCTACACATCCTAACACACCAACAAAGGCTGCAGCTAGACTTGTCAAAACAGTTAAAAAGATTTAGGCATCCAGCTAGTACCAGAATTGATGGCATTTGGGCACCTAAACTTAAAGTTTTTGAAGATTCAAAACTATAATTTTCTTTATTGCTTGTCCCATTGAGTGCAAAGGGAAAACTGAGGGTAGGGCTAACTACACAAGGATTCAAAATCCATCATAAGGTTTCCCTGTTCTTTTTTTTATATATATACACTTACATATATATATAAAAAGCATTATTATTATTTAGCCACCTGGGGCGGGCGGAACAGGAGCCATTTAAAATTAGTTTCTTAATTATTTAAGCATTAGTCCCCTACCTCCCAGATCATAATACCTCTGTCACAGTAAGGAGCATAACATGAAAATGTGCTTACTGCCACTGGCTATTCCTGAGTCTCCCCTCTGTAGAACTTCAGCCCAAATACCAGGATAACGGCAGCTGACACAAATTTGCTCCCCAGCAACACACACGCAGCGAGCAGAACACGCCTCAGCGGCCTCAGACGAAAAAAGACAAAGAAAACCCCAAACCAAACCCACCAAACAGACTTTGAGAAACCACCTAGAAGAGCCTCACGAAAGGGAAGTATCCGCTTTCCATAGAGAAGCAACTGCCCAGGAGTCTCTGCCCAGTATAAACTGAATCCAGATATCCATCCTGAAGCTGAAGAAGTTCTCTGAAACCTGGCAGTGTCGCACGTCAGATATTTGAAGGCACATTTGCTTTGTGTTTTGGGAGAGAAATCCAGTTACAACAACACACTGAAGCTGCAGGGTTGAGGGAAAGGAGGCAACACTTGTGTCTTCCCTCTGTCCCCATTTTCAAGCTTCGTGGCTGGCAGGAGCTGGTGATCTAAGCAGACACATTAACATCCCTGAGTGAAATGGCACCATTCGTGGCCTCTGAGACTTTGTCCTCAAGCACCGTTGCTGGTGTGTCTGTAGTGACTGCTGTAGTGTCTATGGCAGGAAGGGGATTCAAGCCCTGTGATAAGATCTGTTGGATGGTTTTCCGCAAATTGGGGTGCAGCTGGTTTTGGGTCTGGTAAAAAATTTCTAAGGCAAAAGACTTGAGAGTGCCAGTGCAAAGGTCCTCATAAAGTGGAATTGTGTACATCCGAGACATCTGGAAAAAAGAAGGAAAACTGGATAATATCGCTTCAATAACAGCCAAGAGGTTCAGCTCTTCTACAGCTACATTTCAACAGCTCTGAATGACTTCTGATTGGAGACAAGCAACACATTTCTTCAAAAGACAGACAAGTCTATTCTGAATAAGTTTAATGCAAAGATTTTTATGAGTGATATTGCTCTCTAAGACTGAGCTACTTCCACAAATATCACAACTATTTTTAAAAGCCCAAGGAGAAGAGGCCACAGTGAACACATGCACTAAGCTTTTGCTCCTGCACAACAGAAATTACTGAAAGGAATTCAACGAGCCCTAGCCTTGCTTGAAGTGTAAATATGCAAAAAAAAAAAAATCACATGATTTAACAGCGTGAAAATCTCTGGTCTGGAAAAGCCTTGGCTGCTACAAAGCAACACAAAAAAATGTATTGGGCAGTAAGGGTATTGAGTTAGGCTAGAAAAGCAGAGATTATCCGTAGGCATTTCAAATGACATCTGCCCATTCCTCCCCACCCGCTAGCAGGTGAGCCGTGCTCAGCCCCTTCGCAACACACCTGGTCTAACACTTGGCCAGGAAGCAGAAGTTCCAAGGTCTTTCACGTCGCATGTCTCATGCACATGTCTCATGCACTGAGAGGTGCAGTGATTTTAATCCAGCAGTTAGTACCTGGTTTTCCAAGAAGCGACGGACTTTGTAAAGGTCTGGATAATAGTCATTTCGGACTACAATCTGCAACCAGCGGATACGGATTTCTGCATTCATGGAGTCCAGCTGAGAGGAGTAACATTCCGAAAGCTTTTTTATCACCTCTGAAGAGAGCACACACAGAGAGAAAGAACTATGACCTATTTTGTCAGGTTTGAGGGTCATCAGAGAATAACGAATCGTAAAATCACAGAATCGTAGAATGGTTTGGGTTGGAAAGGGCTTTTGAAGGTCCCTCTGCCATGGGCAGGGATATCTTTCACTAAATTAGGTTGCTCAAAGCACCATCCACCCTGACTTTACATGAATGATAAGGTCAGCAAGGGGTATGGCTCTTTAGAATTCAAGTAATTATTCCAGGAATAGGTTTCTACTATCCTGATAGAGTACTCACCATGTGGCAGTGGAGACCCATCCAGCAATCTGTCCAAGAAAAGCACAGTTTGGAACGTTCTCCACTTAGTGAGGTCAACACTGCTGGCGGCAGCAACAGAGTCCAGAGGCTCTGTGGTCCAGAGTCTGAAGAGTGTCTCCACTGGTCTGGTCAGACTGGATCCCTGAGATAAGTCTGGTTCAGCTAACGGAGGTCCTGTAGCATTGAGCCAACGTTCAAACTCCAGTCCTGGAACGAAGAGCACCAAAAAATGTTGAGCAGGATTCTCCGCAGGTGGTTTTGCTGCCTCATGGTTCCAGATTGCTTCTAGCACAGTTAAAAGAGGTTCTAACAATAGCAAATCCGACCAGCCTATAGTTATGGCAATGTAACAGCCTTAGCAGTCTCATGGGGGCTACACTACACCTAGAAAAGCACCAGCACCACGAGCCTGGTTTCCAGCTGAGCTCTTCTTGACTCCTTCACCATCTCAATAATTTCCTAGCCTTTAGCAATACTTCCCATTCCACATGGCACAACATTAGTATCACTTCTTTAAGCAAGTGGGCTAATAAGCACCTGGTTGATTACAGACCTTTCCTAAATCCACCAGCAGCTAGGAAAGTGGATATAAGGGAGGTGGAAATATCATGGAAGAGATTTTACATGCATGGAGAGGACCTTGGGAAAAGTTAACAGTTCTCAAAGCACCTTTTCTGTAATTAAAATAGATGATGTTTCAAAGTGTGTTCACCTTCTCCTTGCATTTGAGCATGTGTAAATCTCACATGCACTGGTAACTCTGTCTGCAGTGCAAAAGATCAGTTGGTGAGAAAGTTAAGAGAAGGCCACACAGCTAATTAATCCAATACTGTCAACGATTTAAGACGATGCCACTCCACAACACAGAGGCAGTAACAATAAATCACCACAACCATTTCTATCGCAAACATCTGACTGTTGCCAAAGAGTTTGGTTCGCATTAGCATTTTTTCATGCATCTTCCAGGCCAAGCGCAATATTTATCATTCAAATTTACAATTAGCAAAGTAAATTTCCTACCTGCTTTGCTCTCAACACATTGCTCTTTCAGCTCTGGAAAATAATTGAGGAAGGAATCCAGAAGATCTTGAGCCACAACACTGGTAAATTTGTATTTCTCAATGTAGGCCTGAAACAGTAAAAAGGATAAATTATGATTAAGAGAAAGACAGCTTCCTTTTGATGTAGAAACACTGCATGCAATACAAAAAGTAGAGATAGAAGCGTAAGAACAAGTATTTGAAAGGTTTAAAAAAAATCATGAAAAATATTCAGAGCACCAGAACAAGAAAATAACTGAGTAGCTGCCAATACAGCAGAGCACAAGTTTTTTTCTGATACAGATCATACATACATTTACATATCAAAGGTGGGAATGTCTTCCTGCACGTGACACTATGGGAAAGTCAGAACACAGCTGGATATTCTACTATTCACTGATAGATTATGGACATAATCATATTTACAAAATAAAAGATTAGAGAGAGATGGAATGGGGGATGGATGAAAAGATGAAAAGCATGCACGTAGTTAAAAAAACCCCATACTTGTGTCACTTTTCAAAAACTGACATGATTTTAATTTTGCACATGTGCTCCAGTGTGGGAAACCATGCCCTTTGTCACTGTGGCTCAAAAAACACACACTAATACTTTTTATTAGTGAATGAAGTCACATCATTCTGGTCACAGAATCTACGCTGGAACAGATTTCTAATTATTTTGAGCACAGAATAAGAGATAACAAAAATATACTGCTATGTTTTGGTCACCTCATGAGCTCAGAATCTGAGATGGAAGAAGAGAAGCACATTCACTTAAGAGAAATCTCACAGAGAGAATAATCTAGGCTGACAGACAGATCATTCTTCCATCTCAGACACGCTTTTAATCAACTTTACCCATCAATTAGCCACAGTGACAAAACCTGGGGGGTAAAAAAAAGCAGCTCTAAATCGCAAGAGAAACACAGGCTTATTCACACTCACTCTTAGGAAGGAGTCAAAGTGTCTTGGGTCACCACAGAGCTGGGATAGGTAGTAAACAAAGCAGTAGCCTTTCTCATAGGTGAAGAGGTTCATTAAGTTACTAGGATTTACACCTGAAAGGAGAAGACAATAATATAAGATACTCTAACGAGGACACTGATTTCCAACCCTTCCAGCTATACAGGCCCCTTAGAGACCGCCAAGTTGAGATTTAGTGACTTAAAAGCAAAAAAAAAAGCCTCTTGTCAGTACATTTAACTCAGTGCAGCAAATTAAATGGAAGCAAATATATAGGCTGAAAACCAAATAAAAATGAAAAAAAAAAAAAAAAATCAGTCGTTGTAAAGTAAGTATCAATTCCCAATGGAAGAAGTCACTTCAAATTTAGAAGTTACTAAAAATACAACTGGAATTTGAAGACAAATCCTTTTTTGTCTCAGTGCCAAATGCAGAGAATCATCATACCACAAATTTTTAAAGCTATCAATACAAGGTAATGCTACTTGTTCCTTCTATGATACTTCCATCACATGCTTTCCCATTCCATTTGGTTCCAAATATCATCTCCACTTGCATTTTAGATTGTTTTAAATATCATCTAGAGTGAAGATTCACTCAGCAGGAAAGCAAGCACATTTGTTTATCCATATGCTTATGTATACACATGTAGTCCTTACATGAACACATAAGAGGAACATTTAATAGCGCAGAATTCTATAAGATGTTTCTAAATAATTTCATAATAAGGTTTGTTATTTTACACATTCAGAAGCTCAAAACCACACAGCTTTCAAGGCAGTTCTTGACACTCTGCTTCTACTCAGTGAGCCTGTTGTGTTCTTTAAACGAACAATACTTATAAAGATGAATTTGCCAACTGAAGAAAACTTCAAGACAAGTTTCTGTAGTTAGTTTTAGACTGGTTATCAAATCAGTATTTCTTTTTCCTTCCTTTAATAAAGGATATGTAAAAATTATGGGGGATGTCTATGTTCCAGCATCGTTATACAGAAATTTTGTGCACAGCAGCTTCAGCCAAAAGCACTACCTGGCTCCAGTTTGACCTGAAGCTTGCTGACTGGGTTGTCTTCGCCAAGGAGCTTCATCTGTCTGTGGAGAGCATCGAGGCGGAATGCAGTCTCCAAACACGTGAAGGCAGCTCCTACCCCAGAAAGATACTTATTAGTTGAGCGAAAATGACTAGCAAACCCCAACCTGTGTAGAACTAATACAGGTACAACATAAAAGCTACTGAAAGCATAAAAGATACAACAATAGTGAGATAGAACGACAGTGATGTAACAGCAGAGAAACATGAGTGCAAAAAAATCCTTGCAATTTGTCATGAAAACCAGAACGTAAATCAGCACATTTACTCATTCTGATTATGCAGCTGAACTGAAAAACAAAGTAGCATAAAAACCACGCTAAAGTTTACATCACTGAAATCCCCTTATCAGTCATTGCAAGATAAACACAGCAGCATGGGAATAAGTATTGATTGCTCCTTGAAAGCTGCTTGAATAGCAGACACATGATTCCATACACAGAGCTAAGGATATTACTAAGTGATTTTTAAGATATTACTAAGTGATATTTTGATAGGAACGGTTGGACTTGATGACCCGGTGGGTCTCTTCCAACCTGATTGTTCTATGATTCTAAGTGAATGTCACCTCTTGGGTGAAAACAGGAAAGGGTTACAATTAGTACATTGCAGATCCTACAGATCATTTTTAAGCATTATCTAGCATCCTACCCATACGGTATCATAAGATTTTTACTTTTTATTCATTAGGGCTTCTTTTACAGCTGCAACTGGAGAGGCTACTCTTTCTCTTCCATCTAACTGCAGTCTACAGCATTCCATGCTTTCAAGCCAAACTACATGTATCATACAGGCAAGTCAAAAGAACTTTCTCCTATGCCCTTGGAGATGTAAAATCCTGCAGAAAATGGATTTTCAAATTCAGAAGATATTTAACATCCAGCACTACGAATATTCTAGCTTTCTTTGCTAACTCATCGACTTCAATGATAGGGCTTGATACATAGCTACGATATCAGAGTCTTGATGTATACAGGAATCTGATACAAGCAAAATGAGAACTAGAACCAGAATATATTTGGAAGACAGAAGAATCTGTACTGGCTTAGAAAGAGGCAGATGTGCTTCACAGCGGGAAGCAAGAATCCAGACAGCTATTCTTAAGCGCAATTACTTCAAGCTACAGGGAGAAAGATTAAGCAAGATCCAAGAGGTGTGGTAGTCTCTGGACTCAAAACTTTCTGTACCCAAGGTGATTAGAAAGATTCCTTTTTATTAACAGCAGAAGATACTCCAGAAGCATCAGAAATGGCAAGTTTTAGATCAGAGGTTTGTCCTAGAAACAAAAGAGTGCAAAAAGAGCTTGCTAAATAATGACACAGAAACAGGAAAGGCACTTTCTAGTTTTCGAAACACCTGCTTCTTTAAACAACCAGTTCTAAATTTCAAGAGAATAGACCATAATCAGCAAGGATCTTGTCCTATTTCAGAGGTACAGACATAGATGGGATAGAGAACAGTTCACTATTTTCTGACCTATTTATGTCATTGCCACGTAACGTGAATTGTAAGAACAGTCCTAACCACTGAGAATTACTGAACACAAAACAGCTTTCAAAGATATATAACATCTCCACATATGCTCAGACCACTTCTTTCCCTAAACTTCATTTTCATCAGCTCGTCTCCAAAAACCATATGCATGAATAAAAACAAAGGCATCCTTCTAAACACTCTCACTGCCAAGATTTCCAGGAATTTTTCCAAGATTGTTTACAGCAGACGCATGAGAATACACATGGTGTGGCCTTTTAAGCACATAACAGGACAAACAGGAGGAACAAATGTTCCCATTATTCACTTCCATAAGTTAAACTGAAAAACAACATATTCTAAAGAAAGTGCCATATAATTGACCCGTGAAATTCACTGACAAAGCAAAAGCAGGGCTGTACAATTCTACAGGAAGCCTTAAATATACAAACACACAGCTACGTAGATGTGTACTTTTTTTTTTTTTTAAATAAGGGCCATTGCCATTGTTCTTTCTGACAGAAGGTAGCTACTAACTGATCAGGATTAAAAAGACACTTATAGAATCATAGAATCACCAAGTTAGAAGAGACCCACTGGATCATCAAGTCCCAGCATTCCTATCAAACACTAAACTGTGTCCCTCAGGACCTTGTCCACCCGTCCCTTAAACACCTTCAGAGAAGGTGAATCAACCACCTCCCTGGGCAGCCTCTGCCAGTGCCTAATGACACTTTCTATGAAGAATTTTTTCCTTATGTCGAGTCTGAACCTCCCCTCGTGGAGCTTGAGGCCATTCCCCCTCATCCTCTTGCCTGTCACTTGGGAGAAGAGCCCAGCTCCCTCCTCTCCACAACCTCCTTTCAGGTAGTTGGAGAGAGCAATGAGGTCTCCCCTCAGCCTCCTCTTCTCCAGGATAAACACCCCCAGCTCTCTCAGCCGTTCCTCATAAGGCCTGTTTTCCAGCCCCTTCACCAGCTTCATTGCTCTTCTCTGGACTCACTCCAGAGCCTCAACATCCTTCTTGTGGTGAGGGGCCCACAACTGAACACAGGATTCAAGGAGCAGTCTCACCAGTGCTGAGTACAGAGGGAGAAGAACCTCCCTTGACCTGCTGGTCTCACACTGTTTATGATCCAAGCCAAGATGCCATTGGCCTTCTTGGCCACCTGGGCCACTGCTGACTCATGTTCAGTCGCTGTCAATGAACACTCCCACAACCTTCTCCTCCAGTCTGTAGTCTTCCTACAGACTTTTGAGCTCCCAAGGCAAATACTCTGTGCAGGCAACTCTCAATTATTGGTTAGACACATCAGAAGAAGCAGCATTTCTGCAGCTATACCATAGGTCTCCGTGGTGATCCGGCGCTGTGCGTAAGTGGCCAACCCCTCGCTCAGCCACATCTCCTCCCACGTAGCATTGGTGACTGCATTCCCAAACCAGCTGTGGGCGACTTCATGAATGACATCAATGATCAAAAACTCATCGCTCTCCAGAATGGAAGAGATGATGAAGGTCAGGCATGGGTTTTCCATGGCAACAATAGGGAAGGATGGAGGAAGAAAAACAATGTCGTACCTAAAATCAGGAAAAGAGAAGAAAGAAGAGAGGAGACAAGTAAATTACAGCTATTTCAAAAGACATATACAAAAACTTTCTTTTCCTCCCTTAGGGAAGGCTCATCTGAGAGTTTTTTGTGACTTTGGGAATGAACTTTCCAGACTAACGGTGCCTAATTCTACTGATCAGCGGATCACAGAGTTGGCTAAGGACTGTCTTACTTCTGGATGTAAGACTAGGCAGTCTTTTCATGCGCAACAGATCCAACACTTCCCAGAAGCATCATGCTCCCTTCACACATGCAAACTCCTCAAAAGTTGCCTACCTGAGAGCCAGAAACACTAAGTTTACTCTACATACGCTACTCACATACACACTGTCTAGTCCCTGGAGGTTGCCAGTAAAGAAAGAAGCTGGGAAACTATTGAATTAATTGCTTGATTTGTTTCACCTCCGGTATCAGCAAAAGGATTATAGTCTGTCTGCTTCAGAATAGAACAATGCTACTTGTTTTGTTTTCTAATTTTGTCCACCAATGATCAGCACTGGCACACTGGGCCACGCGTTCAGATTATTTCAAGCAACATTTTGTAAGTCAACAACAGCAGGTTCTTCCTGCTTACCTTTAGCAAAGCAATATTGGAAGCCTTTGTAAATATTTTCTCCCACCCAAAGAATGAAAGTGCTCTCTCAGAAAAATTCTCTTTTAATCCAAAGTCAAGCTTAACTTCAGAAACTATGAATGTTGTTTTTAAGGACTCGCAATGAGTCTGCACTGGGTCAGGTTTCCAGCAGCCTCAGGCACACCACAATAAATATATCATACATCAAGTACCATATGTAAAAATAAAAAAGATAAATAAATAAAACTGCTATATATTTTAAATAGTATTCAGCCTAATGGTGGACTTGCATCACAAAATGCTACAGTATGAAAACCTTTCATTCCTCAGGGAAAATCTACTGCTGAGAGACTCCCAAAATCTACTGCTGAGAGACTCCCAAAATCTACTGCTGAGAGACTCCCAAAATCTACTGCTGAGAGACTCCCAAAATCTACTGCTGAGAGACTCCCAAAACCCTCTCCTCTCTCCAAAGCCCCCTCCTCTCTCCAAAGCCCCCTCCTCTCTCCAAAGCCCCCTCCTCTCTCCAAAGCCCCTTCCTCTCTCCAAAGCCCCTTCCTCTCTCCAAAGCCCCTTCCTCTCTCCAAAACTCTACTACAGTGCTATCAACTGAGGGGTTCAGTTGCTCTGCAACGGCTAATGTAGGGAGAAAGCATAATCGTTTCTTAAGATTGTTTTATTTTGTTCCCATTACACATCCCTGGGAGACTTATTAAGCTCACCTTCCCCATATATATGGGCCATACAGACTCTCTGCAGCAGTCAACCAGCGCTCAACCATGCCAGAAAGCTTGCTGATGGCTGTTGGCAGCAGACAAGGCTCTGCCCACACTCTGCTCCTGTCAGAAAAAGAGAAAACATCAGGTGATACTTCAGCAAACTGAATTATCTCTCAGAAAAAAAAACCAGCCTGACTTCTCACCACACTTCCATGTGTGGTAATAGTATTAAGAGGTCTCACATCAGACTCAGGCCTTCTTTAGGCTAACATTCCATGGATACATAAGAAGACATAGTCAAAGATCCCCCAAACCGTGCCTCAAGGCAACGAAGCGAGTAGCTGCAATGACTAAGGAGGACAATAAGCTACAATCAGGAAAGAAGAAAGTATCTTTGCCAGTATAGTGCTTCGCACCCAGATAAAACTCAAACTTTCTGAACGCCCACAGCTCATAGTCCCAATTGTTCGCTTATCAATGACTCAAAGTATTTACTAATTACCTGAAGCACTGCGCAGAGACACAAAAAGCAGAATCAACTCACTACACATCTTACCTTGGACCTATATCTGCATGTATAAGGTCTCCTGCCACCAAGGCCACCAGGTAGGCAGGAACTGGATATTCCATGTAAAATTGATATACACCTTCCTCTTCCAAGTAGGTGCTTTGGGTGGCACTCATCAACACCTGTATGCCTTCTGGAGCCTGAAAGACCAATATCATACACATCACCTCACCAGATGATCACAACTGAATGACCACGCAGCAGATCTGATTTTTCCTTCTATGCACACGAGGGTGTATGTTAAAAACAATCATTTAGACAACACAAAATGTGAGATTTCTGCAGTGGTTTTTATGCCACAATCTATCCAGCCCATGAAAATATACCAATGTAAATTATTACTCCTCCTGTATTGCATGCAGATGATTCTATGATTCTATTTTATCTAGACAAAATCACAGAATCATAGAATCACCAGGTTGGAAGAGACCCACTGGATCATCGAGTCCAACCATTCCTATCAATAAATGCCACATTATTTGATGTTGCTTTCATAAAACTTGAGGTTTTTTTCTTCCAAAAATCAATAAAATACAGTTGCGTATTATCATTTTTCACAGAAAGGGTCACTGGGCACTGGAACAGGCTGCGCAGAGAGTTGGTTGATTCACCTTCCCTGGAGGTGTTTAAGGGATGGGTGGACGAGGTGCTGAGGGACATGGGTTAGTGTTTGATAGGAATGGTTGGACTCGATGATCCAGTGGGTCTCTTCCAATCTGGTTATTCTATGATTCTATCATCAATAACCACTACTGGAAGTGACCATCCAAATTCTTCATATCATATCATATCATATCATCCATTTAATGGTTCATCTTTCAGCGCTGAGTACACAGAAGGGAAGACCCAAGCATGACAGGCAACCCAACAGTCTTTGTGGCACTACCCTGATTATGTTTCAAGAACCAGCATCTGGGATCCAAAACCTGTATTTTTTCTAACACCATGTCATAATTAATATTTCGTATCATACTTCCACACAACATATCTATGTTTTCACAAACTCACAGCAGCTAAATGCTCCATGAACCGTTAATATCCATCTGGTCAAGTACCTTGACAGTAGCAGAATAGGTGCACTTCACCGCCGGCGTGTCGAAGCAGGGGAAGAATGATCGGTTACAGACTGAGTGGCCCTGGGTGAAGACAAAGGGCTTGGCATTGCCGTACGTCAGTTCTGGATCCAGCCACCAGATCTGTTGAAATAAGATGTGAAGAAGAGGTGAGGAAAGGGACGAGATCAGAAGCATGATCTGCCAAATAACAAGCCCTGAAATCAGGAGAACTGTGGAGAAGGACCTGGGCACTGGAACAGGTTGCCCAGGGAGGGGGTTGAGTCACCTTCCCTGGAGGGGTGGATGGATGAGGCACTGAGGGACATGGTTTAGTGATTGATAGGAATGGTTGGACTCGATGATCCGGTGGGTCTCTTCCAACCTGGTGATTCTACGACCTGCTTGGCTCCCCAGACGCACAACTGGCACAGGGCACATTTCCATTTCTAACAATACATCTCTCTACTCCTGTTTATCTGCTGTGACCACTCGGAGTGGTTTCTCACTGTCTGAACTCTAAGTGGTGTCACACCAGCCACTCACTGCTCCTGCTGCATCAATTTGCTTGGTTATAACAAGTCCCTAACAAACATCCACACGACCCTCTTCTAAGAGAGAGTGCTCTGAATATCTTTGTGGTTTTAATTCAACACAAACAGGGGCAGTAGGTGTCAAGCTGCAAAGAAAAAAAAAAAAAAAAGAAAAAACCCACTAAATTCACAAATCAAAAAATGCTGAGCCTGAACAGTGTACACAGCATTATCTCTGACCCTGACACTGCTCTGTTGGCTGAAGCATCAAACATTCTGACAGTATCCAAAAAAAAAGTCAGTATATGTAAGAAACATCTGGTCAATGACACTGGAGGCCTCTTTTACAGAGGGGATAAGGAGACTCTGGGTGGTCACAAGAAAAAAAAAAAACCAATAGAACCCACCACTGAACATGTCAGTTTTCAGTATCAAACACCAAATAAATCATCAGTCGGACCCCCAGCAAATAGTTAGGAAAGATTACGAATAATATGAAAAAGTGCAGTTATTTGCCTTTTTGGTTTTTTTCCTGTTTCAAATGTCATGTTTATGGTTTCACATGCTCCCTGCCTCCAACTTTGAAGTGGAGGAACAATTTTAAATAAGGATTTTCTTGTAATCCTAGAACTCTGGAGCTGAACTTTTATGGGAAATATCAAATATTGTAAAACTTGCAATAAAGTTGGAACCACTGGAAGTCTTGTGAACAGTCAAGCACAAGGAATAAAACTTTTGAGTCTGCTGAATTCTTAGATCAAAGCAAGCAATAAATCTGAATCCAGGGAATAGCAGTTAGTGTGCAGACACTCGTTCAGTTCTGGTCCTCAAAAGAAAACAATTAAATACTTACAGAAGAGAAGCCTGGGTACACGTCTGCTCTTGTTTTAATGACTCATTACAATTCTGTCCCCCAGTCAACCTCTCTGTGACCTGAAAGTTGAAGTTTTCTCCCTCTTTCTCTCTGCCCTGTAAGGTTATTCCTTGTTATCTCCTTCCCTTGCCTTTGGACCCTTCTCTCCTTGGGCACCAAAGTGCTCCTCTCCCAAATCATCCACTTCATCTGGGGACCAGTGAAAGGTAAGGATGGGAAACCCTGTCAGACAGTTCCAGTTATTCATATAGAGGTTTGCACTTCCACTGTAAATATTTGGGTTTGTAGGTGGGAGGCATTACAAAATTAAAACTCTTTAACCTTAGAGCAACGTTATGTTGGAATTTGTTTTAAGATTATTCTCTTCTGTTTCAAGCCTGTTGGGGGCAGAAACATGATTTCTCCTGACAAACCTTGCCTCGCTCAGCACTACAAGGGCTCAAAACCCACAGGCTGCGCTTCAGCACATCACTGGCCAAACCTCCAGGTCACAGCCGAGGTGTGCAGCACAGCTACAGATTTCCACTCCGTGGATCCCTGCATTTCACAGCAATTAATATCTTCCCCGTGATCTGACATTGAGGAACCAGACACAACTATTCCAGAAGGCATTTAGGGACGCGCATCTCATTAAAACCCGCAGTTTGAAAATAACAGCTTCCCACAGAACACACATCCACAAAAAAAGGCAAGTGCCAGGAGAGTACTTCTCTAATAATCCAGAAAGAAGGCAGGAGGCTCATAAATTAAGTTCTTAAAGATCTGCCTCAATGCCAACTTTTAAAACCACTGCTCTGATCATTTGCTTTGTGCTCGTATCAGAAAAAGTCTGATTTATGATCTGCATCACTGGTCCTGCTGAAGAGACTCACCGTCAAGAGGTTAATTCCTTTGCTTCTTGAGGGATAGAAAAGGCTAGCCAAGAAATCAGAGACCACCAGACCTAAGTCGCAGCACTACAGCAGGAAGGAAAAAGGGTTGACAGAATATGTCTTTAGAGCAGAGAGATAAGGGGAAGTTATCCCTGACCAGTACAGGAAAAAGACATAAGCAGGAAGGAAAGGGGAATGAAGAAGCTGATTCTTGTTTACAAGAAACTCCATAAATCAGCGGACAATTTCTTTACAATTTCTTTTCAATCAGTCCTGCTTTATCTGATGTTTGGTTGGAGTTAAATGAAGCACCAGCCCCAAAGATCAAGAGGAAAAAAATATTTGCAAAGCATGTTCTAAGTTTTTTCCCCTGTCCCCTAATGTCTGCAGCTACACGCAAGAGTCCGTCTCTTGTTCCAGATGCACTTGGAACAATGATGAAAGTTATCCTGAAACAATATAAATAGATCTGTAATATAAATAGAGCAGGTTATGCTGGCGGACAGAGGCAGGACTATGGACTGGGGAAAATGAGCGTAAGCAACATCCCAGAAAGGAGAGCAAGCAGCAGGGCACTGCTGGGGGCAGCGGCTGGAGCAGTACAGAACAGCTACTCCCCATCCAAATCCTTCCTGTGCTTCTCTTCAGAAATATACGTGACGTCATCACAATGCTCATCATTTTTATCTAGTTATTCGTGTACTTAGGAGAGCTATTTCACACATTTAAGCTGTTCGATGACACATTTCAAGTAAGAAAACCTGCTGCTTCGTTCCTCTGCTCTTTACAACTCCCTGAAAGGCAGTTGTGGAGAGGAGGGTGCTGGGCCCTTCTCCCAAGTGACAGAGAACAGGATGAGAGGGAATGGCCTCAAGCTCCGCCAGGGGAGGTTCAGGCTGGACATTAGGACAAAATAGTTCACGGAAAGGGTCATTGGTCACTGTCAGAGGCTGCCCAGGGAGGTGGTTGATTCACCTTCCCTGGAGGTGTTTAAGGCACAGGTAGACGAGGTGCTGAGGGACATGGTTTAGTGTTTGATAGGAATGGTTGGACTCGATGATCCTGTGGGTCTCTTCCAACCTGGTTATTCTATGATTCTGCTGAGGAGAGGCTTTGGGCAGTCCAGGCCTCCCCCTGCCCACATGCTGCAAAGAAACTCACTTATAAGGCACCTGCCAGGAATATCATTTCTTTCAGCTTAGATTATAATCATTTACCCAAACCCAGGAAATGACAAAGGCAATTAGCTAAGCCTCTTTCAGTTTTACATCTGTCCATGTTTCCACCTGCATTATTGATGAAGCTCCCGAGGACAGCTGTGACACCACAGCTTCTGTTCTAGACAAACAACAGGCCGCTCCATCCCATGACCGAGTAAACCACACATCTGAGACGCGGAGGATGTGGCAGGAGCAAGGCTCACTGGACAACAAGTCGCTCTAGGAGGACGGAGGAGTCAGGATGCTACCATTTTTTATACCCGAACACAGAGCAGGGTTTGCACTTAAGGTTGCCGTGGGAAGAAACTAGCACCGGTCTTAACATAAGCTCCACTAGGGGAGGTTTAGGCTGGACATTAGAAAAATATTTTTCACAGAAAGGGTCATTGGGCACTGGAACTGCCCAGGGAGGGGGTTGAGTCACCTTCCCTGAGTTGTTTAAGGGATGGGTGGATGAGATGCTGAGTGATATGGGTTTAGTGTTTGATAGGAATGGTTGGACTCGATGATCCGGTGGGTCTCTTCCAACCTGGTTATTCTATGATTCTACGTGTGCTGCCAAATCAGAAGCGTGACACGGGGGTAAGAGACAGATGCAGATTTTCCTCCCTGAGAAAGGAGAAAGAAAAAATTTAAAAAAAAAAGCTTTATGAAAGAGCATATGTAGGACCAAGAAGTGAGGGAAAAGAAAGGGAGGAAGAGCAGCAGCACTGTCACTGACACACCTGATCCACGTGCGCCTTCAGCCCACACCAAGAGCGATACAGAGTTGATGACAGCCTTGCTTCTGAAAAGAACTGGTGATGCGCTAAGCATATGGTTTTCTAACAGCACAGGGAGCTGAAATGCTCTGTGAAAGGCAGGTTTAATCTCTCAGCTGTCTCACAATGTCCATCAAACAACCAAAGATCTTGGCTCCTTCCTCCACATGACAAATAACAGGACAGTGGGATAACATATCCAGATGGCTCAAACCAAGTATATCGAGGCAGCAGGTTTCTAGTTTTAAACAGACTATCTTTGCAGCTGATTTTACTGCCAACACGTCTGTGCTGCACCAGCAGCATGAATCCATTGGTTTATAGGTCCCACAAGTCCCTCACCACAAGAAGGATGTTGAGGCTCTGGAGCAAGTTCAGAGAAGAGCAACAAAGCTGGTGAAGGGGCTGGAGAACAGAACCTATGAGGAGCGGCTGAGAGAGCTGGGGGTGTTTAGCCTAGAGAAGAGGAGGCTGAGAGGAGACCTCATTACTCTCTCCAACTACCTGAAAGGAGGTTGTAGAGAGGAGGGAGCTGGCCTCTTCTCCCAAGTGAGAGGGGACAAGACAAGAGGGAATGGCCTCAAGCTCCGCCAGGGGAGATTTAGGCTGGAGATTAGGAGGAGGTTTTTCACAGAAAGGGTCATTGGGCATTGGAATAGGCTGCCCAGGGAGGTGGTTGAGTCACCTTCCCTGGAGGTGTTTAAGGCACAAGTGGATGAGGTCTTGAGGGACTTGGTTTAGTGTTAGATAGGAATGGTTGGACTAGAAGATCCAATGGGTCCCTTCCAACCTGGTTGTTCTGTGATTCAGCGAAGTATGCTAAGGGTCCTGTAGAAAATAAACCCTGACCTAAAAAGATTACATCCAGAGAAAAGCCAAAGAAAATATATTTTTTATAAGAGAGAGATCTAACACTGTAAAGCTGCTTCACTCACGCAGAGAAAAGGGAATGCAAGGAACTATAGTGAACTGAGTATAAACTGGTTCACCCTTACACACAGGTCGATCATCCCCATTAAATTGCAATGCTAGGATGACAAACAGCAATGACAGAGAGCACTACAACAGCCTGAAACAACTGTGCATCCAGCACGCTGAATGTGAAGGGCTAGAACAGGTGCTACTCGAGGATAAATAATTTGCCAGCCAAAACCTACAATAGCGAGTGAGGAAACGTGGCAGTGAGTATGCCTGCTTCTGCTTTTCAGCATCACTTGAAAACGCAGCTCGTACCCTTAACACCAATAAACTTTCGACACTAGTCCTTGTACCTTCATTTCATAGAATCATAGAACAACCAGGTTGGAAGAGACCCATCGGATCATCGAGTCCAACCATTTCAACCAAAGCATTGAAGAAAAGTACAATAAAGGCTGTAAAAGACAGGATGAAGCTAGCTAGCTCGCATCTGCTAGCTTATCCAGGGGAAACAAGGACAAACAACACAGAGAATGAAAAAAATGCTCTGCTCTCACTATCCTCAAAGATGGAACATTCTCTCCGGACTGTGTGCAGGACAACATGTTAACGCAAGGTGAGCAGCACACCAAGCAGAGCCCTGCACCTTCCAGAGTTTTTCAAATCATAGAATCATAGAATCACCAGGTTGGAAGAGACCCGTTGGATCATCGAGTCCAACCAACCTTACAGAGCACAGAACAGCATCAAATCAGCTTTAAAGCCTTTCCATTGTAAGCAAGGCATGGCATGACCAAAAGAAATGTGTTTCTTCATAAAATCTTGGGAAAAAACAGTAAATAAGGAGCAGAATCTTCTGAGCAGGCTGTGGACTCCAAAAGGCACAGACTCCCACACGCCTCTTCAGCACAGAAAAACTACAGATTATTGTACACAGAAATATTAAACCCAGGAACTCTAGGGTTGAAAAGGAACAATATCCTCACTTACGAGTAGATCTGAATGTTTAAAATGCTAGAATTTCAACTAATTTCTGCACTTTTCGGGAAGGACCAGCCTGTTAAAAGGTCACCGTACGATAAAAGGAAACTCCTGGCAATGAAAACCTTCATATGGAACCCACTATTTGGAGTGAGTCAACATACTAAAACTATTCAGAACACTCTTTGTGAGGTTCAGTGTAGTATTAAAATGAGACAGAAAAGGATCCAATAAACTCATTCTGCTCAGCAACACCTTCTTTATGAAAGACCTAGCATTGCTGTGGGGTTATTTTGCATGAAACCAATATGTTCAATCCCTGCTCTTGTTAAATAATTCGTAACAGTCAAACGGATCCACACATTCGCTTTGACTAACGCAACAACAATACCAAACAAGCAGGCTTAGAGTCAAATCTATTAGGCATCAAAGCTGCTGGACTCTCAAAAAAAAAAAAAAAAAACCACTAAAAAATAGATTCATTAACTATGTGATAAAAAATACTTCAGTTGGATTTCCAACCTGAGCAGGAAGGATTGATGTTCCAGTGATAACTTTATATTTCTACTATTGTAACTTCTTAAAAACACTGTTCAAGAGCATCTAAAAGGACCAGCACAAAGTGCTTCTAAATACCAAGGGTGGGAAAGAAGTGACAGGATTTATGAGACATGGATTGGGCCGTTTCTGATCCTTCTTCCAGGAGTTAACTTGTAAGGATATGTGGAATCTCCCTCTGCTCTTCTCGCAGCTCCTGAGCGCAGCTTGCTGGCACAGCAGCACAAGTGAGCAAGGCCTGATTTTGTAAGCACCTGGCAAAACCCACAGGGAAACTCCCTGTGTTTGCGGATTACGTAACTTGTCCTGAAGAATCCAGCCAAAGCAGGAGTTTTCAAATTTTCACACTCCCTGCTAATGACAGCAATGCCCTTAAATCACAGAAGATTTTAAGATCCCTGCTGTGATGGGGATGAACAGTCTGGGGTACCGCAGCGGTGGCAGGAGGGCAGCTTGGTTGGCAGGAGCATCCCTGCTACGCAAGGGGCAGGACCGGGACAGGGCTAGAGGATCCGATGGGTCCCTTCCAACCTGGTTGTTCTATGAATCTATGGTTCTATGATTCTAGGGCTTGGTGGCAGCAGGCTGGGACTGGCTGGGCCAAGGCAGTCCTGGGGCAAGGAGGGAGGACACAGTGGAGGGACAGGGACGCAAAAGGAGGGGTGACAGTGAAGCATCTCCCGCTGCCTGTGCTGAGGGGCCAGGGCACTTCCCTGGGCATCTGTCAGAGAGGGGAATCATATGAATCATAGGATGGGTTGAATCATAGAATAATCAGGTTGGAAGAGACCCATCGGATCACTGAGTCCAACCATTCCTATCAAACACTAAACCGTATCCCTGAGGACCTCATCTACCTGTGCCTTAAACACCTCCAGGGAAGGTGAATCAACCACCTCCCTGGGCAGCCTGTTCCAATGCCCAATGACCCTTTGTGTGAAAAACTTCCTCCTAAGTTGGAAGAGACCTTCTTAAATATCATCCAGTTCCACCTCTGCCATGGGCAGGGACACCTCCCACTGGATCAGGCTGCCCAAGGCCCATCCAGCCTGGCCTTGAACCCCTCCAGGGATGGGGCAGCCAGAGTTTCCCTGGGCAACCAGGGCCAGGGCCTCCCCACCTTCATCAGGAAGAATATCTTCCTAATGCCTAGTCTAAATCTTTCCCATCCAACTTAAAGCCATTCCCGCCTTGTCCTGTCATACATGCCATTGTAAACATCCCTCCTCAGCTTTCCTGTAGCCTTCTCCAGGCACTGGAAGGCTGCTACAAGTCTCCCCAGAGCCTTCTCTTCTCCAGGCTGAACAAACCCTACTCTCTCAGCCTGTCCTCACTGCAGGTGCTCCAGCCCTCAGATCATCCTCGTAGCCTTCTCTGAACCTGTTCCAACAGCTCCATCTCCTTTTTGACGTTGGGGATTCCAGCAGTGGACGCAGCACTCCAAGTAGGGTGTCACAGAATCATAGAATAAACAGGTTGGAAGAGACTCACCGGATCATCGAGTCCAACCATTCCAACCAATCACTAACCCATGTCCCTCAGCACCTGATCATAGAATCGTAGAACAACCAGGTTGGAAGGGACCCATCGGATCTTCTAGTCCAACCATTTAAGTGTCCACCCTCCCTTAAACACCTCCAGGGAAGGTCATGAGAGCAGAGCCCAGCGGAGTAGAAAAAGCAGCTGAAGCCACTTGGTCTGTTCAGCCTGGAGAAGAGGAGACCGAGGGGGGGACCTCATCACAGTTCCTCACAAGGGAAGGAGGAGAAGGAAGAGGAGGAGGCGCTGATCCCTTCTCTCAGCTGGGGTTGTTTAGCCTAGAGAAGAGGAGGCTGAGAGGACACCTCATTACTCTCTACAACTACCTGAAGGGAGGTTGTGGAGAGGAGGGAGCTGGGCTCTTCTCCCAAGTCACAGGAGACAGGACAAGAGGGAATGGCCTCAAGCTCCACCAGGGGAGGTTTAAACTAGAGATTAGGAGGAAGTTTTTCACACAGAGGGTCACTGGGCATTGGAATAGGCTGGTTGATTCACCTTCCCTGGAGGTGTTTAAGGGACGGGTGGACGAGGTCCTGAGGGACATGGTTTAGTGTTTGGTGGGAATGGTTGGACTCGATGATCCGATGGGTCTCTTCC
This sequence comes from Coccyzus lansbergi, assembly GCA_033558105.1. Lineage (NCBI taxonomy): Eukaryota > Metazoa > Chordata > Aves > Cuculiformes > Coccyzidae > Coccyzus > Coccyzus lansbergi. The sequence continues at coordinate 158,536 of JAUMJK010001356.1, forward strand.
AACCTGGTTGTTCTATGATTCTCAGGTGATCACCAGGCAGGCGGAGGGTCGGGTCCCAGGAGAAGTTTCTTCTGTCGGAGGGCGATGAGCGCTGGGAGGGCTCCTGGGCGCTCTCCCCTAGGGGTCCCCGCTCCCCCCCCTTCCCCCCCCCCCCCCCCCCCCATCCCGTCCCCGGTGCTCACGGCGGGTCCGTCGGCCGCGGTGTAGCGGACGATGATCTGGAAGGGCTGGTGCGGGCGCAGGGCTGCGGGCAGGGAGACGGTGAGGGACGAGCCGTAGTCGGTGAAGGGCTCCACCCGGAAGGCGAGCGGGCGGGCGGCGGCCCCGGGCCGGGCGAAGACGGGCAGCGGCGGCTCGGCCGGCGGGAGGGGCGGGGGGGGCGAGGACGACGACGAGGAGGAGGAGGGGGGGGAGGAGGAAGGGTCGGGGGGCGCCGCGGCGGCCCGCGGGCTGGAAGGCGAAGGCGCAGGGCGCCTCCCCCGGGCTGCGCGCGGCGGAAGGCGGCCGAGAGGACGCGCAGCGCCGGGTGCACGTCCAGCACGAGCGCTCGGGGCTGCGGCCGCAGGGCGCACAGCTCCAGCACCAGGCAGCCCAGCAGCGCCCGCGCCGCGGGGCGCAGCTCCAGCCCCAGCCGCAGGTGCCGCAGCCCGAACAGCTGCGAGCTCGAGGCCGAAGCCACGTCCGGCGGCGGCGGCGGCTCGGGAGGAGGAGGAGGAGGAGGATGGGCCGGCGGCGCCTCCGGGCCGGCCGCGGAGCCCTTGCGGCAGCAGCACAGCCCGGGCGGCCGCGGGGCCGGGGCCGCCATGGAGCGGCGGGGGCGGCGGCCGCTATGTGAAATCCATGGGGCGGGCGGGGAGGAGGGAGGCCCCGGCGGCCGGAGCGACCGGGGCGGGGAGGAGGAGGAGGAGGAGGAGGAGGAGGAGGTGGGGGGGAAGGACCGCGCAGGCCCCGCGCGGCGCCGCCACAGGGGAGCTCAGGGCCAACCCGGAGCTGCCGCCGCGGGCTCGGCCGCCAGGGGGCGCCAGGGGG